>OENM01002230.1:0-19829 GCA_900239745.1 Rotaria magnacalcarata
AATGATCTAAACATTCTTGATGAACGCCTATATCCAAACCTTTTCTCAAACGATCTTGTAGAAAATTATCGATAAGGTCCATCGGATCATCAAACATTGATTCTATTTGATCAGTTTGACAATAATGAATAAATTCATTAGGTTTTAGTCCGATTCGATAGATATAGTTTGAATCCAGCCGTAATGGATACGGTAATATTACCTCTGAAATAAGATGAATAGCAAACAGCAATCGTCAAGTTATATGCAAAAAAAAGTAAACATTAAGATGAAAATATTCTTACTGTTTAATTCTTTAGTTTCAGAAAACGACATTGCATATGATGATAGTGTTGTTGGAGACGTTGTTGTTATATCTAAAGATGAATTTCGAGGACGCGGAATTGGTATTTCTTCTTCAGACTGAAGGAACCAAAATGAAAATGCGCTTAACAAGAAAAATGTGATGGTATCACTAAAAGAACTTACTGAAGTCGTACTTGAATAAAGTAAAGTCGGAGAACTTGGTAAATCATTCTTGAGATCTTCCTCCATACTATGATGGTTCAACTGCAAAAGAAAGAAATGAGACCGCGAGTACACGACACTCACAAACAACGTTTTGTATTTTTAATATGGTACTACTAGTAGTGTGTGTGCGAGCTAGTGATAAAAGCCATAGCAAATTCCAATCGGTGTCGAAATCCACTAATGAAAGTATTTTCTTTTTTTTTCAATGTTTTTCTCGCGAAAAAGAACTGACGGGAATTATTGTAGGCCAACACATTTTAAAATTATATTACTTTTTTCTAAAAAGCGCAAGTTTCATGCGATAGATAACGCTAGCTGTCAGATGTTGTATAAGGAGAGCAGTCAATTTTTCTATCATTTTAAATTACCTACTTGAGTTCTCAAACGAACATTGTTCGAGAAAGATATTAGAGATGCTGCACCAACAAACCAGATACTTTTGAAAAACTACTTCAAAATAGATATTATTTTTATGTTTAAATTAAAAGGCGCACCAGCAAAATGAATCGAAACTTTATTTACTGCAGTGCTTTGAGAATTTTATGTTCATCAACTATTTCCTATTCGGAATGAATTGGCGATATACGTCGTAGTACAATGTCCCTATTATTATAGTGTTAATATAAATCACATACCATTACTGAAAATTCAGATACAGCTAGATGATACATTAGATTCAATTCTTCTAAACAAGTAGAAAATACTTTATTATTTTTTTTTCAAATGGAATTAATTTTGAGTTGAACTACGGCAAATTAAATTTAATATCTAATTTTAAAATAAAATCAATATCATTCTCTCTTCATGGACATTTTAAGTCTAGCCATTGTTTTACCTATTCACAAATTTATTCTTCTTTTGCTGTAAGTGATAATAACTAAACTTATGATTTTGATCAACTTCCTCGAAAAATAATAACTGAAATTAACAACAAAACAAGATAAGTGTTCTTTTAATTGCTTTTTTTTATGAATTTTCACAATATAAATACTATTGCGCGCAAGGAAAAACAAAAGCAAAAAAAATTGTTTTTTCAAGAGTGAATCACCCTGATTTGGCTGGCTTATAAAAATTCACCAGTAAAATAATTACTGAAGTCCACTACTATTCAACTTTGAATTTCTCCAGATTCTAATAAATATTAAATAATTTCCCCCAACGACTGTTGCTGCATACGGATAGAGTCTGTATGGCTGACTTTTAGCAACACAAGATGATAATCGATCACTTTGAAATGTAGTAAATTACTCGCTCATGTTTTATTCAAAGTTATCTAACATATTACATACAAACACAAAGAGATAAGATAGAAACAGCATAAAAAAAAGAGAAAAAGAACAAGTGTGTTTTTATTTATGAATATACATTTTCATGCTTTTAACGTTAACCATCAGTCGGTTTACCTAATGAAAAAGAAAAATTCAATCTTAATTCACTTATATAATAAACCAATTTGTCATAACATTGAATTCTCTAATTGAGAAAAATTCGAGGCTCTTCAATTCGAAAAAATAACTAATTAACATTAGTTTAAATCAGTAAAATAATTATTTTAAATGAAAGTCTATTGAGGGTGTGGGTGTGGGTGTGGGTGGAGAGAATAGTCACACCCAAACAACACATCCCACACCCACATCCCTTAAACTTGTATATTTCGGGCTGAAATTTTTATCGTAGACTACTCGCTCTAGTCCCAACATATCCTGAAAATTTCAGCCGATTTGAACTTTCTTTGGCGAAAATCGACCTTTGACGGCGGGGGGGGGGGCTAAGCAGAACTTCTTTTATCAGAAATATTCAAGAAAAATTCAAATTTATACATAAATTTAGCAATATAAATATTTCCATTTTGTCCAAACATTTTTCACAACCAAGAGAATGTCCATTCTTTTATGTAGCTTATATTACATTCATATGAAAATTAACACATTTCATTTTAAATCTCGTAGTCTGTTGTATTTTTCAGCGGAGAATTAAAATTTCATAAAAATTATATTTGACTCGCTAAAATCAAAGTGCATCGTATATTATCAAAAATCTTAATGATTTATCTAATTGATATGACCTTTCGTAACGCAACCGGTATGTACCGTTTAGTTATAGAAGCTCGATATTTCAGACATATTGAAATATTGTGATTTCATTTAATGGAAGATCTTTTTCCAATGTCATATTTTGCCTCGAAAATATGTTTTGATAATCTATTTAATAATTCTAATTACGGAGATGTCGGTTTCTCAGTGCCTCCGTGTACGCCGAAGTCGGCGAGGTCGATGCACTGATTTTCAGTGTACACTACTATTCAGTGCTTCAGTGAAGTTGGTGAAGACGGTGTCAGTGAAACCGATACATCAGTAATACCGACGTCGGTGTAGCCAGTGCACCAGTGGTGCACCAGGTCGGTGTTCTCGGCGTTCAGTAAACTGGAACTGCACATCCCTAATTTCACCTGCTCATTAGAAAAATTATTTGAATTTTGACTAGTTAAAATTCAAATTCAAATTTTGTCTAACATTCGGTTAGTCAGAATCTAAAGTTCGATTCTGTCCAGTCTAAATTCAAATATTTGAATTTGAACTGGACAAATTTTAAATTTGACTGAATATGATTTTTGACCACAACATATACATGTATGAACACGTTACTTGGCACACTTTTTTCGTTTGTAAAAATAAAGTTTATGTTTTCATAAACACGCCTTGCTGTTCTTAGAATGAAAACATATCAGGAAGATTCTTTTTTCCAGAAAATAGAGAGCGAAGATGATCAAACTTGTAGTAAATGAAATACTGAAAAGTTTAGCTGAGTACTTTTGCCTTTCAATAATATTTTCGTTAGCAGACCAATCTACGAATAAATTTAACGGAACAAACCACTGTTGAATCCGAATGATGCACCCATGCGTTTTACTGCAGTGTTTTTTATCAAGTTAGAAAATGGAAAGGTATTTTCTCTTGACTAAAAAACTTTCTGCAATTCATAAACGCCCAATACATATTGAAGTTTTTCCTTCCTTAAGAATATACTCTCCTAATGAGAGAAAAGTAATTAACAAGAAATATTTGTAAGCATTTCCGAGTGTAACAATAAACGTAGCGGAATCAAAAATAAATTAACAGGAAATTATGCCCACTCCAGAGACTGTTCTGGCATATCATCTGTCCTTCAATTTTGATAATGAATAAACAACTCATATTAGAGAATGTTTTGAAATATTTGGGCTTTACAAATTTCAAAAACAATAGCTTTATATTCGCTCTTAGTGATAATAAGGGATTTCATTTCAATATTCTTTGCTGATGATTTAGCACTTTGTTTAATTATGTTATTTTAAATGAAAGGATTTGATTAATTATTGGTTTGTTCGTGTCGCATATTTATTTTTATATTGTTATTTCCAAATATAAAAATCAATTTCTAAATGTTTACATAGAAAATGAAAATGCTGAATATATATATGCACGCTACCAAGCTACGGTGTTTTATCAGCATTTGCATTCGCGTGACTCAGCGGTTAAAAGACAAGAGGATCATGAGTTGGACGTGCTGTTGTAAAGACTCCAGCATTTACCAATTAAAGGTTGAGAGATTTTGAAAGCTTCTCAATCTTAATGAATCCAACTGCGAAAACAGTTATAGTCGGCTAGAAATATGCACCCATAGAGGTACATGAGCGCCAATGGTTACTTCAATAGCTAAATACAAATGATGAACTGTGAGTAAATAATGAAACCTGACAGGCGTAGTCACTGTTCGGAACAACTCAAATCGCAGAACTCGTAAAATTCAAATACTTGCGCGTGGATATGTATTGCTGGGATGTTGCTTACGTCAGCGGTTATGTACGAGTGGTGCCCATAAGGGCGCCGACGAGGGCCAAAGTGCTGACTGTTGGAAACCCAACGAAGAGCACTCTACAAACTATGAATGTACTCGAGAAGAACTCTCAGTTCTAAGATCCATATTCATTAATAGTCAAGGAAGGGTTGATAAGAAAGACAACTATTATTCCTTCTGTTGAAGCAATGGTCACACGGAATCAAATCCATTTGTTTGCTTGATTTCTGGTTGATGATCAAGATCACGTAAACGGCTGCATCTATTGAGCTGAAATTTCGTTAGTAACGAGAGATTGTATAGCTCTATGAACAATAAAATGTTTATTTAAGAACCTTGAGCAATCCGTATTTTCTAAAATATCGTCAAAATCCTAAAAATCTTCATGTTTGCTGGGTCTCGCCTGTTAAAAACTCAAATTCAAACCAGTATAGACAGCTACAAATGTTTTAGAATAAATAGATCATTTATAAATCTAGCATTGCTTAAAAATGTTGGCCCCTGAACAACTCCGATCAAAATTTATCAGGAATGAAAGTATGGGAATAAAGAGGTTTTTGGTATTTTGAAGTCACCCAGAAAATCCGCAGGAGTCAATGCTTTCGACTAAAATGTTTTTGTGTAAGAGAGCTAATAAGAGCTAGCTTCATTCAAAATGCATGGCTAATGAATGCATCCATTCGCGCAATATTCTTAGAGGAAAAATACCTTTTGGTCATATGAATTGAATTCTAGACTCCATGTACGGCTGCCAAAGATGATGTTCTATGGAAGCAATCTCGAAAGATCTCCCTTGAGCTTGTTTTCAGAATTGCATATCGACTAGGGCTTTCAACGTGCAGATGCTGAATTCTGAGACATTTCGTTTCGTTGGAGTGAGTCTGAACTCAAAAACAACATTGCTTTTTAGAAAAAAAACGATGTTTGTAGGGTCATATCAATGGAACCGCATATGACTGACAGCTGAAAACCCTGGAAAATGGTATATCTATGAAAGGTGTACCTATCTAACAATATTAAAAGGTTTACATAATCTCATAAGAAAGTTAGGACACACAAAATTCAGCAGAAAGGAAGATTTTTAGTATTTCGAGATGATTCGGAAATCCTACAGGGCTCAATACTTTCGAATAAGAATTTTATCGGTGACAGATACTCGTGTCTCCTACAGAGATACAAGATTCTAGATCAGTTGACGGATCCGTCTGTTAGATATTCCAGAATCAGGATCCCGATTTATCAAAAGTGCACATTTTAGGCGCCCGATAGAGATCTCGGTCAAATAGTAATAAAAATCTATTGAATATGTAGCTGTTCAAATGACTTTCCCTAACATTCTTGTGAGATTTTCATCCATAACATTTCTTAAAATGAGCGAAACAGGAGGGTATAACTCGAGCAGTTAGATACTAGATTGACCGTGTCTGACATGGAATGATTTATGTAGCGAATCAAGCTGTCATGTTTTTGAAAAGCTAAACGTTAAATTAAACAATATTCACCTAGTCGTTCAGTCATGAAGCACATTCAAAGTGATACCTAAGACGATACTCTTGAATACTTGCGTAGTTTAAAGGAACAATTTGGGTAGTAAAGTAATGTGTTGTTATATATTCGATGATAGGAAGTAGATATTGGGATCTTAATAGCCATAAGTCCAATCATGTACAGCAGTGGTTAGTCGCGAGTGGCGTCCCGAAGGGCTGCCAACGAGCGACTAACCGCTGCGATCCACTAACCATGCTAGTTTGAATGGGTAAATTGTTTTGTTAGAACCTAGAGAAAGAGATCCATGACTATTTACAAATCGGCAAAGCTTTCTTCTATATGAAAGTTACACTATAAGGCAGTCTTATATAAAAATTAATTAGTGGGTTTTTGAAAAGTGTTCGCAATCTGCAGTTTCGTATTACTGAATCTACAGTCGAGGGTTAAGCGAATCACGCAGACGAGCGTTGCTTGCATTGTTATTTCCAAATATTAAATTCAATTTCTAAATGTTTATATAAAAAACAAAGAACAACTGTTCACTGTAGAGTAGTATTATTATTATTGAAAATTCGAACAAATCTCAAAACGATTCCATTACTTAAACTTTACAGTCAAAGCTTTCAATCCATGAAATTCTCTTCATTTCATCATAAGACAAGTTCTTTTTTGCAGTTAATAAAATTATTTCTATGAATTATAAAACCTCGACAGATACATTTTTTTTTCTCTCTTCAACTCAAGTTTCTATTTATCAAAAGTGACTTCCATTTTTGAAAGATAGAATGTTCTCAATGAAAATGAGCCATCGTCTCTAGAAAATTTTAAAACAATCTATTTCATGTTTAGTTTCAGGTATTTTGTCATGCAATGTTTAAAGTTATAGTAGCACTCATAATAGACCAGTACTTTTGAATTTAAGTAAAGCATGCGAATTGTTTTAGATAACCTACAACTGATACTTAGAGTAGGCCGTGGGACGAATACGAGCCACATGTACTCTTTCAAATACGCTAAAGCATAATGAGTTAAACTGAAGAGAGAGATAACGTATCTGTCGAGGTTTTATAATTCATAGAAATCATTTTATTAACTACAAAAAAGAACTTTTTTTTTGATGAAATGAAGAGAATTTTATGGATTGAAAGTTTTGACTGTAAATTTTAAGTAATGGAATCATTTTGAAATTGTTTTTGAGATTTGTTCGACTTTTCAATAATAATAATACTACTCTACAGTGAACAGTTGTTCTTTGTTTTTTATATAAACATTTAGAAATTGAATTTTATATTTGGAAATAACAATATAAAAATAAATATGCGACATGGACAAACCAATAATTAATCAAATCCTTTCATTTAAAATAACATAATTAAACAAAGTGCTAAATCAGCAGCAAAGAATATTGAAATGAAATCCCTTATTATCACCAAGAGCGAATATAAAGTTATTAGTTTTGAAATTTGTAAAGCCAAAATATTTTAAAACAATTTCTTGTATGAGTTGTTTATTCATCATCAAAATTGAACGAAACAGGATATAACAGAAGAGCCTGATAAGTGGGTATGACTTTCTGTTAATTACTTTTCTCTCATTATGCGAGTATATTCTTTACGGAGAAAAAACGTCAAGATGTGTTGCGCCTTTTATAAATTTCAGAAAATATTTCAAACAAGAAATACACTGTTTCATTTTCTTACTTAATAAAAAATACTGCCGTAAAATGTATCGATGGATTCAACATTACTTTGTTGAAATAAATATATTTGAAAACGGATCCAATGACCAAGAAGTTGTTATAAAGCAGAAATATTCAACTAGAATTTTCATGGTTTTATTTATTACAAGTGTGATCGTTTTGGCTTTCTATTCAACACTTGGAAATCAGGTCAGCTTAGTTACTATAAAGAATCCATCTTATGCTACGTTCCTGTTCTTGGGATCAAAATATTCAGCGACACTCAACTGCCCTTGTACAACTACTGCTGTGGACTATACGAAATTCATACACGCAAACTTCACCCTACATCAGGTATGAAGCATAATAAATCGTAAGATTTCAATGGATCTAACGTTTTTGTAATTTGAGTATCTTACTATGATTCACTCGACATTTAGACATGAAGATAGTTAATATTGTTTGAAATGGATTCGCCATTAAGAATCCTATAATTAAGATAACAAATTCTCAAAGTAGAACTCAACGAGCTCTATCTGTTGCACTCAAGGGGGAAATAGCGGACTCCAGGACTCCATTGGACTCCATTGGACTCCATTGGACTCCATTGGACTCCATTGGACTCCATTGGACTCCATTGGACTCCATTGGACTCCAATGGACTTCAAATGGACTCCAGTCTTCTCTGGAGTTCAGCAATCCATACTATGATAAAATCTGCTACTTCTCACCTTAAACCATCGGAAATAAAGAACAGATTATGTAATAACTGTCGATTAAAAATTTCTTTTTTTTACCATCACAATCTTTTGTAAATAGTTAATAACGTCCGATAAAGTGTAAAAATCTGAAAAAATATAAATATGAGTATAATTAGCGAATGACAAATTTAAAAAAAACATGATAAGAAAATTGTAAAGTTAAAAATGTTTCAGCTTTATAAAAAAGACCACTGTATGATATACGATAAAAGAAGTAAAACGAGAAGTATAAACAGGAAAATGTTCCTAAGATAAAAATTATTGTCTTCTCGTTCTTTTTACTGCTTCTTTTTTATTATAGCATGATTCTGCTGATTGGAGCTTTCGTTTTGCTCCACGTTTATTTTTTAATAATGGCGATGGTTGTTCAAGACTTTCATGATCAGCCGTTGGTATGGAGGTAGACGAAGAATTAAGCAATATCAAATTTGATGTCGTTGCGACTGATACTGTTGTAGCAGATACGAGATTATCTGCTAATGATCCTTGATCTGATGCATTATCGGACGATGTCAATGATTGTTGATTCTCTGCTGATAATTCTTGATCTGGTGCAGTATCTGAAGATGTAAATGACTGTTGATTATCTGTTGATGAATCTTGATCTGATGCAGTAGCTAAAGATGTAAAAGATTGTTGATTATGTGCTGTTATTAATGAAATCAACTTACCATTTTTTATTAATTTTTTCATTTCATTACATGTATTATCATTACGAAAATCTTGCAAATGCCTGTAAAAGTTTGATAGTTGAAATTTACCACGATTATTTGTTAATGATATCCATTTATTACAACAACATTTTATATTAGCTTTTAATACACCACTTGCATCATTTAATATGGAGATAGAATAATGTTGACCTTCAATCAATGACAAATTTGACAAATTAAGCCTCGATTCATTATTTTTACACCAATTATTGAACGTATCAATTATATAAGTTTTATGTTCATCGAGTGATAAGTTTAAAGATTTTGCTGTAACGACATTTGATAAATTACTCGATAAAACTGTCATTGTTGATTCTGTGATAGTTGAGGATGTGTCTGTGGTTCTATCTAATGGTGGTGATGATTGATTACGTTTTGAAGATTTTGCTATTTTTGCATCATCAGTACATTTTTGTCTTAATAAATCAATAAGATAGTCGACGTTGCCTTTTATACCAGGTTTTATAATGAATGTATCATCGTCAAGCATAAAACCATGTTTATTTTTAAAATCATGTAAAGCGTTGCTTTTCAAATTCATAATACAATAAACATCAGCGGTCATCAACAAAGATTTAACACAATTGATACTTTGAATTTCAAAAAGATCAGCAGCAGCATCACCAGCTTCTTTTCGAACAAAATCAAAAAATTTAACGTCACGTAATGACATAATATCAGATGGCAAAATTGATGTATCAATAAGAGCTTCTGTTTGGAACATATTTAAATTTAGTTATAATTTTGAAAATTAAAATTCTCTTGAGAGACAGAGAGGGAGAATAAGCGAGAAAGGTTTAATGATTCATGAATATTATGAACCAATAGCTTCTAATGTGATGTTCTCTATACAAGCGTAGCTAGTATTTTTCAATGGTTTGTAATATTCCATCTTTTCAAATGATGGACGTTTTCTTCAAATTACCGATATGTGATTCATCACTGTCATTTATCAGCTGGAAGGCTTTGAAAAATATATCAAACTTTTTTTCAAACTTATTATAAACTATTATCTTTCAGCACATTTCGTTTTCTAGATAAAAAATCGATCGTTTTTTTCTTATGGATGATATATTAGCAGAGAATGTTTTTGCTTTAAAGAATAATGAATTTTATGAATTTATTCAAGCATTAGTTGGTCAACAAATGGTGGAGATTCTAAAATTTCAATCAATTACATCTACACAATCTCTTATTCGAAACCCGAACATCTTTGAAATATTTAATATGAATTGTTCGGAACCTAGTTTCTTAATGATAAGAGAAAGATCATGTTTTCAACTTGATAATGGAGCATTTATTGTAAAGATTGGGTTAATAAATAATTTAAATTGTTTATTAGAATTTTTAAAGCAACAGCAACAAAAACAAATTAAAAAAAGTAGTAATGGAGATTCTTATTCAAGTTTATCATTTGATTTTATAAATAAATATCCATTGTTAAAAAAATTAATTATTTGGTATCAACGAGTGGACAATGAAAATGTAGACGATCAAAATAACAATACTTTTTTAAAACATTTTATTGATACTCTCACTGATAATTTGGCCAAATCAAGCAATAATTTTCGATATAGTAATTCAATTAAGAATTTTGCTTTAGCATTATACATTTTAGGTGGAAAATTGACCTATGAATTTATTAGATTAAATTTACCTGGATCTTTACCGCATCTATCTTTATTAAATTCATTGATTTCAAGTTCAGATTCAAGAATCAGTGAAGGAGAATTTCGATTTGATCAACTTCAAAAACATTTTGATAGTCTTAATGTACACTATGCATTCGGCTCTGAAGATTGTACTGGAATAGTTAAAAGAATTAAATATGATTCAACAACAAATGCATTTACTGGATTTCCTTCATTACTTGATCGTGGAGTGCCAATTAAATCATATTATCAGACCGATTCATTTGATACATTAAAATTATGGTTCAATTCAATTGATAACGCATCGTTATTGAATGTACATATGATTCAGCCAGTGCCATCCACAGATAATAGCAGCATATCAAGTCCTTATCTGTTGTCAGCATATGGAATTGACAATACTGCGACAGCAGACGATATATTACAGAGATGGTGGTATATATTTAATCAATCCTTGCAAAGAAATATAAGGATTATTGGTTTTTCTACCGGTGAGACAATTTTTTTCAAATTTTATTAAAGAATAACTTCATTTTCTTTTATAGATGCGGATCCAAAATATCTACGTGCTATGCGTTTAATGAGCGGTTTTCTTGGAGCTCTTCCAAATTTTCAAGTTCACCAGCACCCACAAGCATTTCAAATAAAAATAAAATCACATTGGTCTTGGTTTTATCTTCGTGAACAACAATTATTATTATTTTTTCAAGATCCGACACATTTGGTAACCAAATGGCGTAATCGTTTATTATCAGCAACAGCAGAATTATATATTGGAAATCAGTCAATATCGATCAATCATTTGCATGATATTATTGAAAATGATACTTATTCTAAACTTGATCATGGTCTAACAAAATCTGACATTAACCCTAAAGATCGCCAAAACTTTAGTTCGTGCTTCAAATTAACATCTAATGATCTATTCAATATTTTAAATGCTGATGATGATACTCGTGGAACTTTGCTTTATCTTCGAATGTTAAAAATGATTATAGTAGCCTATATTGAAAAAACAACGACAATAGTTGAAAGTAAGCACTTATGCACACTGAATCACAGATAATAAGATCTTATTGTAGGACTACGCTCTGCTTGGTGTGTAGTATTTTTTTGTCGGCTATGGTTTACCTGGGTTAAATTTAAAACATTTTATTCAACACAAACCAGAAAAAAAAATAAAAGCAAATATTTTATTACACAAGCAGCATATTTGTCGGTTGAAATAAATGCTCACAATTTATTATATTTGATTTCGCTTGTGAAACAAAAGCAGTTACCACCACAAGCACTACATATTCATATTTTTAACTCGCAAGCTTGTGAATCAATTTTTAGAAATACGCGAGCGCTAAGTGGAATTTATTCAACGATAGTCAATTTTACAGTACATGATTTTCTACGACGTGCTCAAAGGCTATCATTATTGAATGAAATTAAATGTAAACAATTACAAAATGGTTCAGTTGATAATTTAGTGTTTCCGATTCATTATAAACATCGTGTTGAACGTCAATCATCATTTACACACAGTCAACGCGAAATTGATGAAATAGACATCGAACAAGTTATTACTGATGCATACCATCAAGCTCTTGACATGCTGGAAGGCATAGATATATTGAACTTATTGGAAAAAAACGATGTTCTTGAATTAAAACCATTAAGTGAATATTTATTTCGACAATTAAATTTCGATTCGAAAAAGCATAATTACTCTTCGCAAATATGCAATCTGGACGATGAAGTATTTGAAATTGATGATGATAATGAAGAAGATGAAACAACAAATGATCTAAACATGAATGAGGACAATGATGATAGCTCTGTTAATAACGATTCCACTGATGAAGACGAACAAAATAACGCACGAGATTTAATAACTACTACAAAGAAAGACTTCTCTGGAGTAAAAGTTGCTGATAAAGTACAACCTCACATTGAGCATACTTATTTTAAAGTGAAATTAAATCATGATACAAAATTTTTACACAAACAAACTGCATGTTGGTTGTTAACAGAAGATAAAAGTAAACTTTCAAATGATCGATTACTTCGCGTGCAACAGATCAATAAATGATAATATAAGTTTTTTTTTCTAGTTTTGTTCGACTTTTTTTCAATACAGGGTATACTATGTTTGCTGTAATTTTTTTATTCACTCAATGTGTTGTGAATGGATGGTACACAGATACTGTGCGTCCTTCTCAAAATTGGAGCTAGTATCTGTTTAATTCTATATAACAGGTGATGAGAAGCAAAATCAATATACAAGTGTATTATATATCTATAATATACTTGAAGTGCTCTACAGAGTTTCAAACGACTTCACTGGACTCCATTGGACTCCATTGGACTCCATTGGACTCCATTGGACTCCACTGGATTGGAGTCCGCTATTTCCCCCTTGCGTTACCTGCACTCTTACCATGATCTATTTTGTATTAATGTGTTAATATGTAGTTAAATAAACGTATTTCGATTGAATTTTGTTATGTCTGTCTCATTTCATTTATTTGCAAAAGTAAGTAATACTTAATCTTAACAAAAATCTAGTACCCGTGTTAAATTGACTTAGAAAAATGAAAAAAAATGTAGCATGAATCAAACCACCAAGTTTTCAATCTCCTATATTTTCTTCATTTTTATGCCCTTTCCTGTATTTTACAAAATGTTTGATCCTATGTAAATTCCTACTTTTTCAAAAATCATTATCCGAGGTCAACTAGTACCCAAGTGAGCAAAAAAGAGGGCATGACGGGCGACCTGTCTAGTCTAAAACGTCAGTGTCTTTGTCTTGTCTAGTCTGAAATGTCAGTACATTTGTCTTGTCTAGTCTGGCATGTCAGTACATTTGTCTTGTCTAGTCTGGCATGTCAGTACATTTGTCTTGTCTAGTCTGGCATGTCAGTACATTTGTCTTGTCTAGTCTGGCATGTCAGTACATTTGTCTTGTCTAGTCNTACAGAGTTTCAAACGACTTCACTGGACTCCATTGGACTCCACTGGATTGGAGTCCGCTATTTCCCCCTTGTGTAATAGTCCCTTTCTCACACCCACACGTGGCTTGATGTGATGTAAGTCTCTTTCCCACACCCACATCCTCCCATACCCACATCCACCCACATCCGACAAGGTGCTTCATACAATAAGTGTGGTTGTTGATGAGGGGATACCCACCGCTACGACTACTAGTGAGAGTGCCCCTAAAAGTGTGAGTGGAAACCTCCTGGAAAGCGTGGATGTGATGGCCGTCGACGATAACACAACGCATCTCTCCGATTGTAAAGGCAGCGAGAGGCATGCACTATCTACCACGATAGAGTATAAACAAAACCATTCACACGCAGTTCACTACAGCTGGAACCAGCAAACAGTCGCTCAGCTTACGCTTCTTGCTGTGTCAGTCATGGACGCGTTCAAATCTCATTTATCGTTCGTTGGCTATACCAAAGACAGTAGTGAATCATCTTTCTGAATGCGGGTGCCAAGAAGAGAATCAAGTGGCATCCCTCAAGATGCGCCAACAAAAAAACGATTAATCAGATCGCGCACATATTGCAGATCAATTCACACTTTGCAGTTCTCACTAACTTCTCTAAGCATGGACTTCCAAAATGTCCACTACATCCTACACACCAGGAAACAGCTACTCTCGCAAGTTACGCCCTTCCGAGCATCCATCAGATACAAACAATTTCCTCAACAATTCATGTACATAGGAGCTTCATCCACAAAATGCAAACCACTATCTTTCCCCATCTCCTTCAGTGTTTCTTAATTTACCAGAATTTTCAAAACTCGTGAAAGTTCCAACCAAGCCCACAATAGCCTCGAACGAAGCAAAACTGACCAAAAAGAAACACACAACAGCAAACCACTATGCTTCACGGATTTTCAAGACACTATCCATTAATATTCGTGCAGTGCGGCTACGCGATATAATGAGTCGCCGAAACACGAACTCTTCACTCCATCAAACCACAACGAAGTATTTCGCCCAACCATATATTCATGCCCGCCAATTCTGATCCCACGGATCACCTGCCAGGCTTACCAATACCACTTCAAATTCTCCACTCACTACCGTTCACAATATCCATCGCGGACCATAACACCACTCAGGCTTTGTCAGGATTCCCGAACCCCTTTCTATTTCACTATAATCTGCGATGAGACTCCAAAATGGCTCGTCCCTCATTTTAATTCAAACCCACCCGTTTCACGATTTCATCGGTTGTCCCTCAATCGCTGGAATTTCTTGAATTCCCTGACTTCCGCCCAAGATACAGTGACCACAGCAATACGTGTCATGATATTTTGACTTTGTCTAAATTCCTAGAATTCTCAAACACTTTAGAAGGATGATATCTACGTTTTGCCATAATTTCAATTTCCCGATTTCCCTGAATTCCCTCACCGTGCTTGAATTACTTGAATTCTCAGACACTTTTCAATCATGATACCTGAGTTTAGCTATCATTTGAATTTCCTGATTTTCTCTGAATTGCTTTGAACTGCTTGAATTCCTTGAATTCCTTGAATTCTCAGACACATTTCGAGGATGATGGCTCACTTTAAGTACCACTCGAAGTTCCTGATTTTCTCTGAATTGCTTTGAGTTGCTTGAATTGTTTAAATTTCCTGGAATCGCTTGAATTTTTGAGAATTCCCAATCCGTGGATCGTGGGTATTGCTGTTTCGACTTGAGAGTGTTGTCGACTTGGTTGTCCAGATAACGCAATGCGCATTTGTATGAATTGAGCTTCATTGTCAAGAAATGGGAGAAATAATCGTGATGATATGTAGTCAGAGAAGAATTTTCGGAATGTCTTGTCGATAAATAAAGAAGGATAACTATAGAATAAATCTATGAGACCCAGATGAATGAATCCGATACCGAATCCGATCGGATCTCATAGGATCCTACCATCCGATGAAATCCCATTGGATTCCTGGTTGAGGAATCAATGTCACATCCGAACGTAGGATTCCGATAAAATTCCAATGATATCCGGTTGTCGGAACCGATCGATGCTCTAACATTCAAGTTTTCATCAGTATCCGACAAGATTCGACAGGGCGGCAAAATATCGTAACGCATCAACCGAAAGACCGGAAAATCGAAAAACCGAGTTGTAATATCAATATCTTGGTCCTATATAACCTAGCTCAAACGCAACAAAACATTGTCTTAGTTCTAAGAATAAGTACTATCGTTTACATTCGACAATCACTAAAAAGATTTCCACATAGAAAAAGAGATCACATTTTACTGATTTTAGTCATCGCGTAACGTTCATCAAATCGAAATAACAAGCAAATAAATGATCTTGCTGAATCATTTTAGTTTTCAGTTTGATTCCCTGTATTGTCGTCGACACAAACCTTATTGATCAGTTTTTCAAATGAGATTTGTAGTCAGAGAAAAAAAGTGAACAAACGCCTCACCCTCAACTTTTTGTTCAATTTTCGTCATCCCGTTTATCGCAGTGTTTTTTCAGCATTTTTAATTAACTAAGGCAAACAAAATTGTTTTTTCAGGAATTGGAAAAGGCCGAAAGTAGGCACCATCAGACGAAAGAGCCATACATCTAAGTGATCTAGTTTCTAAGAAAAATAGAAAAAATTGTGGACAAAGCATGCGACGGTAAATTTATATAGCTCGGAAATTCAAATAAAATGACTAGAAGAAAAATTTCCTGGAAATTCAATTAAATGCTTTTAAAAATAATCACGTACTAGTTTTCTTATTATAAAGAGTAGCAAAATGAAGTTGGCTTCCAGATAAGTAGTGGGTTGGGCTGGTTCAGGTTAGGTTAGGTTGGAACCAGTAATAACAAAATACACCGGCACAAAATACATTTTGTAGATGTATTTATGTATTCTCTACTTTTATCTGCAACTGATTGAATTAGATTAACAATGATACCGTCGGATTTGATCGTAAGTTTGCCACCCCCTAAGTTTTAATCTCAAAAGTATAGAAAGATACAACTTGATATTTTGAACATTTCTCTTTATTTCGTTTGGTTTTAATTAAATGACAAAAAGTTTTTTGTGGTTGAACAAGTCAGGAGATGTATACCTCTTTTTGGTTGCTTTGGCGGTATGTATGGTACCCATATCTTTTTCTTTTGTGTATTCTATATGAAAACTAATAGCGTGGATCGATTCAGTTTTTAACGCTCTACACAATGATATATTGCTCAAGTTTATCAGTAATTTTTCTGCCAAATAGTGTAAGGTCAAACACGTGAAATATTTCCCATGTTCGATCCTATACTATTTGATAGAAAAATTACTAATAACCTTTAGGAATAAATTATTTATTTTAGAGCGTGAAAAACTGTGCCGATCTACACTATTAGTTTTCATATAGAATACACAACCGAAGAACATATGGTTATCATACATATCGCCGGAAATATGCAAAAGTGATATAAACCTTGAGACTAGTTCAACTCCAAAAACTATTTTATCATTCAATTGAAACCAAACGAAATAAGCAGAAATATGAAAAATTTCAAGCTACATATTTACAAACTATTGAGATTAAAAAAGGGGGTGGCAGACTTACGATGGAATCAGACGGTATCCTTTTTAATCTAATTCAATCAGTTGCAGCTAGAAGTATATAGTTCATATATACATCTACAAAATGTATTTTATGCAGATGTATTTATCATTACTGGTCCGAACCCAACCCAACTCATCCCAACCGAATCCTACCCAACCCAACCCAACACATCCCATCCCATCCCATCCCATCCCATCCCACCAAGTCTGCATACAACCTATACATATTCATATGGGTATAGACAGAATTGATACTGATATATAAATGACTGTTACATTATATTAAAATGTATGATATGGCTTGATAAAAACCAAAACGAAAAACATCGTTTTATGCACATCTTTATCTACGTGCTACAAATTTATTATAGTGTGTAGCGCATTTTGAATTTCTTGGAAATAGGAATTTACCATGCTCTCTATAAACCAACATGAAACGCCAAACAATCACAAATCGTAAATCACATAACAAGCGCACAAATTTCACACATAAATCTTACTTCAGTCATCGACTGAAGACAACACCTATTAAGACATCGATTACTACATTGATAACTAGGCTACATGGATTTGACCGAAATCGAGATATACACTTCATTGAAAGTTACCTATTACTCCAATCCTTCCTACTCCTAACCAGGAGAGAAATCCCACCCAAAACGATTAAAACTGTGGAGATCCATGAAAATAACTCCATATCGAATCAATCGAAGAAAGTGGATACATTTTACCCGAAATGCATTTTGTGACTTTTTCAGACCATCAAACCCATCTATCGAACCTCAACTTGCGTTCCTTCCACCTATTTCGTGCAAATTCAGAATTTTTCCTTAACGAAAATTGGCTTTTCTATTTATAGAAAATGCATTTTGTGCTGTGGCAATAATGTATGGACATCCTTTATTGTTCACATATTTGCGTTTCCAACTTTTAATATTCCCTGAGACTATCGTGTGGAAAGGAGAAATACTTTTTAATCAATCTTATACAATATGACATTCTCAATCAGTGTTGCATGATCTACTACTATCATCAGTGTGCCTGGTTGTCTTCTTAAAGCTATGTGTATACCTTTGGGTAACGTGTTAGTGCATTTTAATGAAATTAGTGCAATGCGATTATGGTTATTATATATTTTTCTGTTCTACTCTCACTCTCACTCTCTCTCTCTCTCTCTCTCTCTCTCTCTCGTGTGCACGTATATAAAACGAGTACATTGTATTATACATCAGAACTGGAACGGAACTAGAACATTGGAGAATGGAGTAGTGTAATTAACATCGTATACACCAAGGATAGCGGTAACGCTACTCTTCCAGTTTCTCTTTGTGATCACAAATAAAAAATAAAAGCTGCAACAGTAACGAATATAA
Organism: Rotaria magnacalcarata; assembly: GCA_900239745.1. Taxonomy (NCBI): domain Eukaryota; kingdom Metazoa; phylum Rotifera; class Eurotatoria; order Philodinida; family Philodinidae; genus Rotaria; species Rotaria magnacalcarata. The sequence goes on from OENM01002230.1 coordinate 18,592, forward strand.
ACTATCCATTTATTATCAAACGAAATTCGTTACAGTGATCAAGTAGACGATGAAGAAATTAATTCGGATGAAAGTAGTGAAGCAGTAAGTGCAGCTGGATATATTTTATCTTTATTTAGTTCAGCTTTTTAGATGGATACAATCCCCTCAGATGGAAATATCGATGAACAAGGTATCGAGGTTCCAATTGAAGTTTCGGTCTTTTCAAAAAGGTAGACGCTGAGAATACAGACAATTAAGTACTTTTTGTTTTGTAGTTAATGTTGTGTTTGCAAAAAAACAAATTGTACCTACAACGGTGACTATCCGCGAAGCAGATCGTACTGAATTGTTCATTCGACGCCACATCGAAATGCCTGCAGGATCCCGATGCTGCAAACTACACACTGTCGATAAACGTCTGATACCTGAAGCGTTGCAGTCTCTGGCACCACACAACGTGCAATGTCGACTTTTTTCTCGACAAGCGCTTATAAATCTCCTTAAATCGTACCGTACGCGACTCAACAATAACAAACACCTTGATTTTGACCAATGCATGTGCTTGACAGATGCTGATTACATCAAACTGACTGGATTTACTCGAGCTCAGCATGCTCATACCTTGTCACATATACCTCCAACATCTTTGAAGAATTCAGCGACAAGGTCAGCTCGATCTGCTCTGGCGTATCTTTTAATGAAATAAAAGCTGGGCTTGAGCGATTCGGTTTTAACATCTATGGTCGGTGTAAACAGCAAACGCCAAATGAGCCGTATTATAAATGAGGCTCGAGTTGCGGTCACTAAGCACTTCGTACCTCACTACACTCTAAAAAAAAAAGGTATCCGAGAAAACCCAAAACGGGTTTCCGACAGTGTTACTATCTGAAACCCTTTTTGGGTATCCGAGAATTGGTTTCCGGGTCTTCGGAAACCTATCGGAAACCAAAATAAATGCTTTGGAACATGTATGTTTCAGAAACCCATGAAGGGTTTCCGAGATTCCCGAAATCCAAAATGGAAACCTATAATAGGTTTCCGAGCATACTGAAATCGATATCAGAAACCTCTAAAAAGTTTCCTGATTTCGTGAAATGCGCAGATGTAAGCCACCTAAGGGATTTCAACCATTTGAAATCAATTAAATCAAAATTTGTCACAATCTCATAAAAGTAGCTGCCCGTTCAATGTCGATTTCGATCAACCTAAAACAAACAAAAATAAATAAATATTCGATAAGCAGAGAACGAACTTGC
>OENM01002232.1:688-19798 GCA_900239745.1 Rotaria magnacalcarata
CCCCCCCCCCTGTTACTAACACCTCCACACTCACACCCTGACACAAATACACCCAGCCAGCCAACCACAAGTTTATTTTATTTCATATGACCCTCCCTACAGTCGAGGAAATAATAATGAACATATAAAAAGCTCATTTTGTTACAAATAAATTTCAAATAAGAAAGCTTCATTTTCCGATCAAGTGAAAGCGCACAGGAAAAAAGAACCTCTTTTGTAATTAACTAATCTTTCTCTAATTGTTACAGTACCGATAGTCTACTTCCGGTTACTACACTACTATTTATAGAATCTGGAAAAATGTTTCATTTTACTATTTTATGTGCGTTATGTTGCTTTTTTCCACCCCCATGAGAACCGGAATTAATTTAATTTTAACCTCAGACGTACTTCAGAAAATTCTTGTTGGAAGAAAAAAAAAGTAGCGAGAAGAAAGCAAAACATTCAGAATCGCCGAAAGAACGACATCAAAAGTATTTCTTTTCTTTCTTTGGAACATAGCACGCATTAATAATTATGACAACAGTCAACGACCATCTTACGATCGGCCTCCAACAGGCACGGAGTCACAACTATGGTAAGGCTGAAAATGAATTTGATTTATTGCTCTCATCCGATCGCACCAATCCACTTGGTCTTTATTATCGTGGCTGTACAAGAATTTATCTCAATAAATTTGAACTAGCCGTTGAAGATTTTAATTTAGCTATTTCCTCATTAAAATTGTCACTTGAACGTGAACTTGGAGCACTGTACAAACGTGGTATTGCTTATCAAAAACTATATAAATTTGATTTTGCTTTGGATAATTACAGAAAATTTTTAAATCAAGCGAAAGAAAACAATAAAGATGAGTTTATTCACAAAGCATATTTTTCAATCGGTACTATGCATGCTGCATTGAATCGACATGAAGAAGCTGTACGTTATTTTGATGATGCGATTCGAACGAGTGGTGGCAGTAGTGAAGATAGAAAAGAACTTTATTATTTACATCGAGGACGAGCTCGTGCATTTTGTGCCAATTTTAACGAAGCTGTAGATGATTTTCGTATAGTTATTCTACACAGTAAAGATCATCTTCTTAAAGGCTGTGCATATAATGAATTAGGTCAGCATGAGAAAGCACTTCAAGAATATAATCGTTGGTACGAAAGTTCATCAAGAAATGATAATAAATTATCACCATTATCACTTGAAATACTCGATGATCATGTTCAATTTCGACGTGGTTTAACTTATGCAAGTCTTAATGGTCATGATAATGCACTAGCAGATTATCAATATATATTTGATAAATCAAATCGATTGACTTCATCAACAATAGCTGATCGAATATTTTTTCGTAAAGGTATGTCAATTGTGGCTCTCAATGATGCACATGAAGCATTAATCAATTTTAATAAATCAATATTATTAAATAGTTCTCAATCCGATGTATTTTATGCACGTGGAATGCTTCATTTTACATTAGGACGACACGATGCTGCTGTTTATGATCATCGGCAAGCATTAGAATTGGGTGAATCAAATTATTCCATTATACCATCAATCTATCAAACATTGTATCATACACATAATTATAATCCAAACAACGTTGATCCTCGTATATTTCATCAAAAACAAGTACGTGAAGCTGAAGCAGCACTAAAGCATTGTAAAGAAACAAGATTACCTCCAGAAGAACATCATCGACGAATAGCCGAATATCAACAACAACTTGCCCCCTATATGCCTAATCCTGAAGAGACTCATCGTGAAGCTGAAAAACATATTCGGCAAACCCTGCAACCTCCGACAGCTAAAGCAATTTATGATAAGATGACACTGGCTATTAATCATTGTCTTACATCTGAGATATTGTCCAATAAATATCCAGCCGGAATCGCATCTGAACGTATCGTAAAGAAATTTATTAAGTCATCAATGGAAAGTATTGTAGAAATGTCTGAAATATTGGGAAAATGCGCATTAGAAAACAATTGAAATGATCTATTTAATGTATTTTATGAATTAAAAGACATTTTACCTACCAAAACGAATAATCCTTTCGTTATATTTCGTTCCGAATACATTCAAATTGAGTTCAAGAAAGCTGAGTTGATAAAGAAAACAAGCGAAAAATTCAAAGATTCTCGTCAACAACATGATTTTTATACTTTGTTGGTGATTCGTTTATGTAATTTGTTTGATGCTACGCGTACAGCTACGACAGGTATCTTTCAGCATGCACTTACAGGTACTTTCACGAAAATATCTTACGTTCCTAAGCTTCTTGGATTTTTATGTGATTTTTTACCATTTGGTAGCAATGCTGTTAAAACTGGCTTAGGTATATGTGGAGACACTTTGAAGAAAATTGATGAAACTCGTATTCAGAATGCATTGACACATGTAGGATGTCTTGATCAACGAGAGAAATTATATGAAGCAGCGAATACAATATCTGAAAAGTTAACCATGATGTATGAATCACAACTTAAACGATTTCCAGCGTCGAAAGAAGAGGATGTCATCATGGAAAACAGCGTAAAGAAAGCATGTTGTGATAGGTGCTGTCAATCGTGTTGTAATTGTTTCAAAAAATGTAAAACATCGCTTTGTAATGAACGTGAAAATTCCAATATACAGAGTATCGTTCAATATGCATTCGAACTTTTGGTCAATAGTCTTACAGATCTTGAAATTTCGAAAGTGAACGACGTAGCTGATTTGAATGACTTTTTTATCAATTCGATATGCCATTGGTCTTTTCGACCGAAGATCTATTGTCATATTGTTATGACAAAGATTAAACCAAACGATGCTACTAGTGATGAAGATCATTGGGATACATATGATTTCTTTCGAAGACCTGGTATTCGATTTAAAGAGAATGATATTAGAGTTGATAAGCATATGAATGTAGAAATATTTGGATGTCGTGAACCTTCATGGGAAGAAGTTCGTTGGTACAAAAACGATCAAAAGAAACTAAATGACTTAGGCCTCAAGGAATATAATAAAAATTAGAGCTAATCATATGATAAGCAGTATTAAAACATTTTTATTCAAAATGACATGTTCTCTGACTCTTCATATTGTTTTCATTCTCAATAAAAAATTCTCGATAACTCTTCAAAAAAAAATACTACAGTGAGATTGTGAATTACTGCTATAATAGTTCGCTAATAAAATTGATCCCATTCATTCTCCATCTGCATCATAAATGTAGGCAATGGTTCAATAAAAGGCATAATGGCTTGTAATTCTTCGTCTGTATATTTTTTCATAGGTAAACTGTTGCTTGTCAGTGGTGCAGGTGTTGATATTGGTTTTTGTGTTAACTGGCGATGAAGAGAAGTCAAATCTGCACTGAATTTACTTAAATCATCATAATATTTGTTGATTTTCTTTCGTAAATCAGTAATTTCTTGCTCTTTTCTTTGCTCAACAAATTTAAAACGATCATCAACTGCTTGCCGGTTCGGATTTATTTGATTGAAGTTATCAATTTGGTTTCGAAGACGTTGAGTTGTATCTGTGTAATCTTTGAATCCTTCTGGTGCACTAGACATTATTATCATGAAGTCCTGACTCTACGCTAGGAGTTAATGAAGTATTCTTTCGATTTTTTAATGTTGTCTTTTCGGTATTTCTAGGTTGTGAAGCCGCTGTTGTTTGATTTGATTTCTTCATTGATTGTGAACGTTGACGGTTGGATGGATCTATCATTGGTTGCGTTGGCGCAGCAGTACCAATTAAACATACTTTATGAATAGAATCGTCTGGTTTCATCTCATTCTTTATAGACACCTTTAAGTATGTTTCGAGTTGAGTGAGACGTTGTTCAATTAGAAGAATATTATGTGCTTGAGTAGGCGGATTTGATGATAAGTCTATTGGTGTCCTAGATTGTTGTTCACCAGGAACGGCTTGAGTTGGTAATACTTGTTCTGAATTCGTTTGAAGTTTTCTATTAGTTTGATTGCCAGACTCTTTGTTTTCCATATGATTATTAATAATACCAGAAGTGGAATGCGAAATTTGATCGAATGGTCTTTTCAATTGTGCAGATTTATTATTAACATCTCCAATTGATTTACGTAATACTCTCTTATCATCGTTTTCTGTTGGCTTTAAATTTGCGATTGCATCAAGAATGAGTTTTTCGACTTCTGCACGCGAAATCGTTTTCGACGATCCATCATTTACTCGGCCCTCCAACTTTTCAACATGTTCATGAGCATCACGAACTAGTTTTTCAAGAGCATTTTCTCTTTCCATATTTTCTTTTTCACTTGCTTTAATTGCCGCACTTAATGTTATTTGTCTACTTTCCACTGAATATGATCGATGTAGATGAGAACTATTGTCACATAGACTTTTTCTAGCAGCTGACGTTAGAATTTCTTGTTCACTGTGTCGTTTATCCTTTGTAGAAGCTTTTATCTGTTGCCGAAGTAACTCAAGTTCACACTTCATTCCGTGTGTTCCTTGAGTTTCTCTTTCGTCGTATTCTTTCTTCCATAAATATTGTTGTTTACAGATTTAGTTTTGGTTTTCTTTCAATTGACGAAGTGTTTCCGGCAAATTCAGCAGGAAAGTATTGCTTTCATTTATTTTAGCTAGTGTTTTCATTCTGTCAATAAATTCGTCAAACTTGTTCAGAATTTCGTCGAGTCGATTTCTCTCTGGTATCCCAGGTTGGTTCCAAGGTCTAGATATTAAATAATTCTAACATAATTGAGTTTATCAACAGGTTTTATGGTATGTGAAATAGATGCGGGACAAGAAACAGTGAAAGTCACGTCAATAAAAGAATTCATTCTGAACCTCTTTGTGTTGTACATGATTCTCTTTCAGATAGTATAGATTTCAATCTGTAAGCTCTAATATGTATATAGTGACAGGTATATGTAAGGGGAGAAAGAGACAAGCAGCGTGTCACTGATGTTATATGACAGAACGAAGAAAAAGTGATCTTCGTGGGGATTGAACCCACATCTTCCACTACCCGGGCAGACGTCCTAACCAGTTGGATTAGAAGAACATTTTAATCTTCGTTTAGCGTTAGTATCTTTCATCACTAACGCTAGCACAATCATGTTTCAGGATATCCGCAATATAAAATTCTGAATCAGAATGATCTTGATGATTTCAGACTAAGAAGCTCTTTTATGATAAATTCTTACTGTGCCCATGGTTCAATTTGAGTAGTAATCGGTATTTGATCATCATTGACATGTTCAATGTCGACTTTCTACAATGAAAATAAATATGATGAGTGAGACAATTCAATATATTTACTGTAGGGATGTCGGCTTAGCATAAGTATTTAAAACATGCTAATACTTTAGTATTGCAATTAAAAAAATAACTTAATACTTTGGCATTAGTCTTAATTTTGCATTAGGATAACACTAATGCCTAAAGTTCCCAAAACAGAATAAAATTGTTCTGTTGTGGGAATTTTCCCCAGAACGGAACACTTTTGTACTGTTTTTTTGGAACGAATTCCCAAAACAGAACAAAAGTGTTACGTTTCTGGGAACGGATTCTCGGAACAGAACAATTTTGTTGTTTTTAGGAAATTTCAGTATTAGCATTATCCTAATACAAAATTAAGACTAATACCAAAGTATTCAGTTATATTTTTAACACTAATACTAAAGCATTAAATTAATTTTTTAATGCTAATGAGAAAGTATTAAAAAAGCATTAATTAACTCAATACTAATGCTAAGCCGACACGCCTAGTCATTTACTTCTTCTATATGATCATTGTGCTTCACTCGAATCTTAATTGGATGTATACGTCGCATATATTTTCTCTATGAATGAATAACATTGAAATTTGTTACGATGATCAATGATTAGAAAAATACTCCTATTCGTCCAAATTGATTTAGCAATTGTTTTTTGACATTTTCCATTTCCTCACATAGTGATTCATATTGTTTTTCACCTAATTCAATTATTCTAAGCAGAAAAATTGTTCAACTCATCCTAACATCGCCTTGTTTTCTCCTGAAAAACGTACACTTCAAGTAATGCTTCTTCAAATTTAAGTTGATTTGTATGTCCGATTTCCATATTCTTGAGTCGATTTTCGTACTCAGCCTCCGTTAAAATGTGTCCACTTTTATTTATCTATATAAAGAAGAAAAATACAAAATCATCACCGGTTTAATAACCAAAAAGAAAAAAAGAACAACTTACTAAACCGGCCCTGCGTAAATGTTGTTGAATACGATCTCTTGTAAAGTATTTTTGCAGATGTCTATCAGTAAGAATGCAGTAGGGTCTATGTGATTTGAAAAATGACTCGAAATACTTTTATTATCTTCGCTTTTGTTTAAGAAAATTAAAGACTTACGTTGCTGGTGGCGTTAGTGGAGTTGACATTGCTGGCTTCAATGATGACTGATCGATTATGATTTTTCTTCAAGTCAGGAAACAATTTAAGTTGTGAGAATGTGTAAAAGCGTTGCAATGATGAAGAAAACTTTCTCGCGTCCTCTACTATTTAAAATAGAAAACATTTTTTCTTTTCTCTGTTTTTGCCACGACTACAATTTTACTTCATAATTGATGTGAAAAAATCCTGGCTCTGTTGCTCGCTTTTTTCTTCCGTCTCTTATTCATTAAGTTCAAATGAATTTCTCTACATTATTGAATACAATATAGGAAAGCAAAGAACGAGAAACGACTGTTCATCGAACCGATGGGCTATAAAGCATTGCCCTCTTAGTATTTTGAAGCTTTCTCGTCTATTATTGATGTAATTAAAACACTTTTGTGAAACACGACCTGAAAAGAGTGTTAAAGTGTTTAGGATAGAAATTTTTGCACTCATCTCCCCCCACCCCCACAGCCCGTTACGGAGGGTGTGTGGATGTTCTATTTTGTCGTTCCTTCACCCACACCACCAGGAGGGGGAAGCCGTAAAATTCTTCCCTTGAACTTACACTCACTATTTTCTTCAAAAAAGCTTGTTAGCGCAGCCCCTATGGGGCTAAAATGTGGAACTCACATATACTGTAACTGCTAGTAGATAATTTAGTACATTGTCTTATGTAATGAAACAAGTTTAGAAGTTTGAATGAATTCAAATGAAATAGTAAAAGATTATTACAACGAAAATTTGATTTCCTAATCAAGAGAAGTCAAGGTTGCGAAGAAAATATCAAATTTTGTTCAAAGGTAAATTTTGATGTCGTTGGATTTTTTTTTCGATTTTTATAGTGTTGGAGGGGGGTTCTATGAGGGGGTCTATGAAGGGGTGTCTTTGAGAGGGTCTATGAGGGGGTCTATGAGGGGGTGCCTTTGAGGGGGATAACCTAATTAATTTAATTGCTAATTAGCGCAATTTTAAACTAATTAATGTCTGTAATGAGGACGGAGAGTCGCAAAAATCTCGCTTTTAAACTTACACTCACCATTTTCTTCGAAAATCTATGTGAGTTCCACACAAATCAAAATTGGTTGGCTATTATCGTCACACAACGAGCATAGTCATGATACATTGATTTTCACATAAAAGTATTGCATCTTTATGACAATAGAGACTTTCTTCCGACATTCCATTACACTTTTTTTACTTTAGCGAGTGCTTCATGTGTCTTACTCATCTCATAGCATAAACGAATGGGATACAACACATATTCTTGTATTTTTTTCTCGAGGGTGTGGGTTTGAAGACATATATCTATACACTAATCCTATAGGTGAATGTCGAGTGAAGAGTAGCTACGAAATCGATTTACAATATTTATTTTTCATGAAATTTTTGATATTCAGATTATATTAGAAAAAAGTGGTCAAGTTAGAAGCAGTGGACAAACGAGAAACGTAAGATGGCGTGGCCATAATAAAACAATATATCTATAGAAAAAAGCCTATTTTCCTCAAGTGGCATTCTCGATCATTGGATAAGCAACCATGATAAATTTCTTATACAGCGAGTCATTTCGGCAACATTTGCCTACGCGAAGTCAATATTTGTTAGCGTAAGTCTTGGTTAAAGTTCTGCGACTCATATTGTCCGTACAATGAAGAGGCTAACGTAGGAACTGATTGGCGGAAGTTTGATTGAACTTAAATTCAACTTATTTTTTGTATAGCTGATAGAAACAGAGTATCTGATGTTTTATTCTAATAAACACCTATTACTTTGTGCCGTAACACTGATATTGCATTTTATTTCAAGCGCCTTTCATTTGTCACATACACATATCAAATTTTCAAAACCATCAGTAAGACGAAGAATTTTCTTATTGCTAGGAAACAAATCAGGAAAAAGACGACGAGCGCTAGCAACTTCATCATCATTGGCATCACGGAGAATAAACGCATGAGCACCATAACAGAGATTACTACTACAAGTCGCATCAAAACGACGGTGCCAGTAAGATTTCCAACGATCAAGCTCAAAAACCAACCACTCGTCCGTTGTCCAATTCTGCCAATCACGAATTTTATGCCAATGATCATCAGGACCGTCAAAACGCCAATCACGACATCGACCACATTTATAACAAGCACGACCACCACAATTGGCCTTTTCTTGAGAAAATTCTGGTATTTTCTTTGATACTGTACTTCGTTGTTCTTCTAAACGAGAAAATTAACTCACTCAAATTTGTTATGAACAAATTGGTTAACTTATTCAACTTTTGAAGAAGAGAATGTGTAGCATAGGTCATAAAATACAAGTTGGTCTCGAAATGGGTGCATCAGAGCACATCCGGCTAAAATTCTCAGATCGAAGAAGATTGCAGACTTGGGCATTGACCTTCGAGCGTGTTTAGCTGGAAGTAGTTGAAAAATGAGATTCATATCTATACAGTCAAGATTTACTTTTTTGTATGGCTATTTAAAAGAGAATATTAGGATATTTATTGTACTGAAACTCAATAAGAGAGTGTGTGTAATTCTTTTAGAAACAAAAAAATAAAAATTGTCTGATTTTGTTGTGTCTCGATTTCAGCTTCCCCATAAGCGAAGATCAGGAATTAAATATGGACCATCTTCGTCAGTAGGATATTGAGGAAGAGGAAGAATATTTGGATGTGCAAAAGCGATGGTAGCGTAAGCTTCACCATAACGCTTACGGGAAGCAGGACTACCATGCACGTAGTGAGAATCATAAGTCTTTTGAAGAGCAGCGACCTCGGGAAAGTGAGAGGCAGGATTAGGAACACCACCGATAACAAGACCCCTCTCGCCATAATCAGAAGCACGAGCTCGCTGCTGTTGAGAATGTTGTAAAATTTGCTGAGGGAACCCTAAATTTAAAAACTTTCTATTGATTAGATCTAAGATATATTTATCATCATACACCGCTTTCTTCAACATGTAAGAACTCATTTTTGATCATCTGGATCGAATTCAAGCAAATCTTAAATGAACAGTTTTTAGCAACTATAACTAGGTGTCATAAGTAATCTAAGTCATAGTCAAAATTGAAGTGTCGAACTGGTTGCTGGAAGTTGACGAGATACAAACAGTATTTTCACTCATCCACTCTCTTCTCTTACGGTAGATCTCACTATCACATGGATACACGGTTCATCTTCGAATGCAACTAATAGAATAGGTGCAAACTAGGAACCAGAAAGCTCAAAAAGATGAATACATACACCTTCATCTGGAGTACTTAATACCTTACCTGCTCGTGCAGCTAACCCAAGTGATACCATTGATCGGTTGAACTGAAGTCACAAAGCATGTTTAAACAACGAGCATGCTTTTTTTAGAACAAAAAACTTACCAATTCAGATAACTCGTCTTTTCGGACTCTTGTTCGATCTTGGTCTCCCTGCTGTCGTGAAGCTACTCTTCTTTGACCGCCCGTAGCACCATATTCGTTGCTCGCATGATTTTGTTCATTCTCGGTTTCTGCCATAAAACCTACAGTTCAAACAACAACTAAAGTAAGTTAGTTTAAACACGTTTCATTTGAGTTCTATTGCTGTAATTTTCTCTCAACGTGATTGCTAACTCATCATTCAACAATGAAGAAATAAACGTACTGTTCCTGGTTCATAGCCCTGTCTGCCAGTTCATTCTTACATGACAAGCCACCATACTTACAAGAGATATGAACCGGGCGAGAGAGATTACAAGAGAAAAAAAATTGAGCAGCACTGTGACATCAATGACAAACCGTTATTAACAGTGTGTTCTTATGAAAAACTTGGGCAATTTACTCCACAACTAGATATGATTATGCTAAGGATTCTATTCTCGTCGAATTCTGGTTCTATGCTATAGTTCCTTGAATTCAAATTCTATAATTTCTATCTCAATATACTTCGGTTGCAATTGTTGGTATACGTGTAATTTACATTGCTACTCATGCATATAGACTGATATCAATCACGGTTCAAGTTGTACATAGATTAGGGAACAATTATCACGGTAAATGTAAAAAATTACCAGAACGATAGTATTGTTCATTGAGAAGATGTTTCAATTCTCTAAACGTCGGGCGAGTATTTGGTGATGTAGACCAAGTTTTTGCGACGATCGACCAGAAGGGTTGACTACAATTAGATGGTTGAGGCAGAAAATGACCATTTGTGACTCGTCGAATGACATCATCATCGTTTGCAATGTTCGCCCATGGCAATGCACCTCGAGAATATGCTTCCCACATTAACACACCCATTGAATACACGTCTGATTTTTCTGTATAAAAATCCGATGTATCATTTGATAAAAGTACTTCTGGTGCTGCATATCGAATAGGAACTAAATTCAACGTTGTTCGTGCAGTACTTGATGTCATTGCATACAGCTGACTGTGTCGACTAAGGCCGAAGTCAATGATTTTTACAATATTGTTTTCTGGTTGATTTTCATCGAAACGAAAAACTAATACATTGCGACATGCCAAATCACCATGAACAACGTGATTAGATACAAGACATATCATTGCCTCAATAATCTGTAAAAATATTTGAATAAGAATTTTTTCGCCAGGAGCTGTCCTTCGATCTTCTAATAAATCACATAAACTTCCTCCGCGTGCATATTCTTGTAAAAGCAGAGCTGAATTATTTTGGTCGGGATTATTTCTATCGTATACGAAACCAAATGTTCGAATAATATGTGGATGCCGACTTAAATTTACGTAGAAAGACGCTTGTTTTCTTGCCCGAGTGCCATCAATTTTGAGTAGGATGATTTCTGGTCGATTATTATTATCGTGTAACCACTCAGCAGCAAAAATCTTTTTTCCATTTGCCTGAAACAGTGGTCGTCCTGGCTTCTTTTTCACATCGACATCTAATATAAATTGGTAATTTTTTTCGCGCAATAAGGTCTCAAAAACATCAACGAGTTCTTTCACCTTGCGATTCGGATAGAGTTGATCAATGGATAATGGCTGTCGTGTAAGTGGACTTGTTCCACGACTTCGAATCCATTGTTCGATCTCTTGTCTCTCATAAGTATGGCCGTCGGATGCTAGCACTGGATCATGAAATAGTTCCATTGTAATTGGACATCGTAATAAATTGTCTGATATATTCATAGTTGCCATTTTGATTAATTTTCAACTTTTATATTTTGGAAAACTACAATAAGAAAGGTAAAAATAGCATTTTTTTAGAAAAAATGAAGTCAGTACAAATAGAAAAATCATTATGTATTAGTACTGTTCATGAAATCTCAAGCAGATAGACGATTCATTGAAGAGCACGACATTGATTAATCTATCTAATGATGGTAAAAACCAATCTGTCTATACTATACTGTCACTACTCGCTTGTGAAATTCACTGTACAAAAGATCCGTTTCCAATTCGATTTGATAAATAAACACGTGAGGGTATGATTCGACAGTTGGAACCTCTCACTTCGTGTTTGACGTTCTATTGACTTCTGCGAAGCCAGCGAAAGCTGGAAGCACGATCCGTGTTTCTTGCTCAGGCACACTCTCATCAACATCCACACATAGACTCACTGGCAAGACAAATTTTCGACTCGATGGCCTCAGGAAAAATAGCACTATTCCATAGAAAAGGAAATTCTGCACCTAGCAAAAATCCTTCGGAGACCTAACCCAGACCAGGGAGTGAACCCGGATAGAAAACATTCGAATCCGGCGTCAAAAATAATAGAGCAAAACAGAACCGACTTATTCGTGCCATTTCAATACAGTAATTGTCGACTATCAGTATAATTAAATGACGAAAAAAAGAAAAGTTAACTATTTCCATTATAAAAATTGGCACGAACTTTAGAATAATTGAAAAAAGGCAACAACAACAACAACAAATCTACGCTTTCCATTTTTGTCACTATAAAAGCGCAAGATATAAATATGACTATTAGAAAAATAGACATGAAAGTAATGTATTTGATTGCTTTATAAAAGGCATGATCATTGTCAGAATAACTCAATGATGAAAGAGAAAAATTAAAGCAAGCAAATATTCCAGGTTTTTCTCAGATAACTGACGAAAAAAAATGATTCTATTGCTTCTGTAAAATCGACGACAACTAGCAGAATAAGTAGAATAAAAAAATAAATAAAATAAACTAGCTTTCTCCGTTTCTGTGGTTAAACAAGAGGGTTGGTGTATTGGTATTGACACAATCAAACGAAGAACAGCAACGTAAACTACCCAATGAAAAAATATTTTCTGATTCCAATCAAATTATTGTGCAAGAAAATCCAATCCGCAATCGGATTGATAATTTTGAATTGTGCTACAGAACAATCCGATTGCGGATTGGATTTTCTTGCACAATAATTTGATTGGAATCAGACAACATTTTTCAGTGGGTGGCTGTCGTGTCGTGAAACACACTCGACATTTTCGAAGAAAATAGCGAGTGTAAGCTTAATGACGCTTATTGCCAGCCCCTTCCCGTCATCTCCATTACATACGCTAGCAATCGAGAAATAAATTAAATGTGAAACGAGTGTAGCACTTCAACTACTATGTATTAGTAGAAGTCAACTAAAAATCACACGTGAGTTTTCTAGGTTAGCTTCGAAAAGACTGCACCAACGAGCTATTTCCGATAAAGTTAATGATCACCACGAGTATAACTAAGTGATGAAAGAGAAAGGTATGAACAACTTGATTCCTTTATTTTCGATAGTTTTGTGTAGTTTTCTGTACGTAAGGAAAACATCGGAAAGATGAATAGAGAGCATAAACTACTCTATCGAACCATGCGGTTTCGATTTTATTTTTTTTTGTTGTACTCCAAAAATTAATAAGTTACAAAAAGGAGTCAAAGACTATTTTTGCAACAAGAGTGCATTTTCTAGTTTGTTTTTACATCATCTAATAGGTTTTATTAAAAACAAAATATACTAGAAGATGCATCGTGAAAAGCTCTACAATTTGCATAAGATCGCTTGTTTTATTTCTAGTTTTCTAATTTTCTAAATGGACAAAAGTCTGACCGTGCGAGTATTGGTCTCACAGCATTTAAAAATTTTTTTTTAAAGCAATTACAATAGGCCATGCTGTGTTATCTATAGAACTTTCCACGCTGTTTCTTTTGATGCATTTAACCTTTTTAAGCAGACATATTAGGTGGTAAAAATATTCAATCGTAAATAGAAATCTCTTGTCTGGGTCAAAATATTGATTTTTTTTCAACGGAGAAATTCGAATTTTTTTCCGTTTGAAAACAAAAAAGAGTAAAGCTATCTTACGTAAATTGCGGTGCATCTTTTGGTATGGTTTGTTGTTCAAATAAAACCTATTGGATGATGTAAAAACAAACTACAAAATGCACTGTTGTTGCAAAAATAGATTTTTGGAGTAAAATCAAAGGAAATAAAATCGAAACCGTATGGTTGGATAGAGTAGTTGATGCTCTATCCAACTGTATCGAAATAATCGCACGGCAACAGACAATTATAAGAATAAATAATTTTCAGCAACAAAGAAAAGAAAAGAATTTCGGCGACTGAATCCCATAGGCAGAAGTGTCATGAGAAGTAAATAAAAAAAAACAGGAAATTCCAGTAATGAAGCCTGCTTTTATTTCTCTCAAAAGTTGTCGCACAATAGCCAGAATAACTGGAGGCGTAAACAATACGACTGAGCCGCTGCCACCGTCGTGAGTATTAAAAAGAAATTCTCTGGGTGTGGGTATGGATGTAGAATTCATGTGTAGATAAATCGGAAAATCAGTAATCACATCCACACCCACATTCTAAAACGAGTTGACCTACAAGAAACCAATTCCTACTTGGGCAAATCATATTGTATTCGTATTAAAGAAGACAATTTTTCGATGTCTTATGATTACATGTAGAAATAGTGAGAGTATTCATTAAATGATTTCTCGTAGGAAAAAACGACACTTGACGGTGGATGATGGCAACGGCTTTTTATTCTATGAGGTGTTTACGTAAAGAAGTTCTGGAAAAAATAGGAAGAAGAAAATGAAATTTCTAATTTTCTCTCTTTTTTGCCATTCTATTGATGGAGAAGAAAAGAAAAAAAAATGATGAAAAACTATCGCCCTATGATCTTTTACTTTCTGTCTTTAATACTCATATAAACGTTTTGCAGAAAAAGCAAAGAGAAAATACTTCTTTCATTTCTACTCAGAGAAATAGACAATAGAAAATCATATATTTGGCTTGTTTCATGTGAGTTGCATAGTCAGAGTATAAATAAGAACACGTTTTAATGAATGCATGTTCTTAAAAGCAAGACCTCTCCCACCGTGAACGCTCACGAGTCACCCGTAAGTCATTGCCCTTTTAATATTGTTGAAATTTATGTCTACTAAATGATAGGGTTTGAAATCTCTCATGAAATGGGATATCTTTTTAAACCAATGCAAACTTCGTAGCACTCTAGCAGTCTGCGGGAATGTCCTTATTTTAACGACTTATTCTCTAGGATTCGGACGACAATGTAATGCATGCAAATATAATCTCCAGTCGTTTTTGTGTAACTTGACGAGTGGTATCTATTGGGAAGAAGACATCCGAATCATTTTTCTGGGTGTGGGTGTGGGTGTCAGTCTTGCTCTTACCCCATCAGCCCACCCACATCCACACCCACACCCACACACTCAGGAATAGAAAGAAATGCGTGCTGAACATACAACTTTTCTCCGTTCTCTTGCGAGTAATGTTTTCAGAGTTCTGATTAGAATAGTATCCATTCTAGATACCACTAGAATTAAATCAGATGGCATCCAACAATAAATACGAATATCTAAATGAAACGTCGATTGATGAGCTTTTACTATGCCCACTTTGCAAAAGTCCTTTTGTTGATCCTATGTCAAGTCCATGTCAGCATACAGTCTGTTGTCAATGCATTAAGAAGTGGCTGAAAAAAAGTTCAACTTGTCCTATATGCCGCAAATCATTGGTAGAAAACGATTTGAAACCTGTTACCGAGCGTATTCTCCTCCAAATGCTGCATCGACTTAAAGTTAAATGCACAGAATGCGGACAAACAGATCTGGAAAGAGGAAATTTCAACGACCATATTGAAAAAGCATGCACCAATTCCACTGTAGAGTGTCCATCGGCAGTCATCAAGTGTCCATGGAGAGGACAGCGAGATCAGTTGAACGATCATTTAGCCACGTGTGCTTTTGAACCGATCCGACCTATGTTCAGCGAATTGATCAACGAGAATCGACAACTAAAAGAGCAAGTTCAGCAACTTCAGATGAATAATCAAAGGCTGCAAGATACCGCTGCACGTGAAATGAACACAACAGGTAATATAAATTCACTAATTATCAGAGGAGATTGCCATGGTTCACAATGAAAATCGAATAGGACTGTTTGGCAAGAATCCCAGGTCGAACTCACCCCATCGAATCCGATAATTTTCCGCTAGGATTCGACTGTCGGATTGTTCGTCCTGAGAAGCTGCTGATTGAAATCCAAGTCGAAAAAAGCAGATTCTAAAATTTCGAAAGATACTCTATGGGAGAGCAAACTGGTCTCTAATTATTTCTCTCTTATCCGATGATTTCTAGGGATAACCCGAGATTGGCCCAAACAAAACAATGTTTAGTCCTTACACTAGTGAAGAAAGAGCTTCCTTGAATCTGATCATTCAATAGATCATAGGTCTCATTATTGTAAGAAATTAAATGGAAATCAGAGGGTTGCTGCTAATTATATTGTGGAAGATTTTCAGTGACATAAATGATTTCTAATAACTGCAGATCCTTTTCAATCATTTTGTCACCTTTTATAGTCTTTCATCGCGCCCTTGACACCTCACAGTAATGTCTTGTACAAAAATCAGCTTATTTTTCCTTGAGATTGCAGTGAATGCTAAAATCTGTCCGTTCTCGCTTGTTTACACCTCAAGAGTCTTAGTATCCACAATTGCACAGTAACGCTTAAATAATCCTTAGTAATGAAATAGGCCGAAGTTAAGGAGTTTCGCAGCTCAAACAACCAATCGTATCATTCGAATAACTTTTATACGATATTCGGCAAAAAAGAGGATTGGCACATAACGATATTGTGTTACGTTAGATATAATCTCGTGATTTATATTTTTCTTATCGAAGCACCTTTCCTCGTGCACGTCATTTAAAAAGAATTATTATGTAACGAAGAGAAATTGTTCTACAAGTACATCACTCACTACTCTCTGGATCAAATATCTTCGTTTAAGGTAATGTTCAATCAGGCTCTTAAGCCTGCAATATTTACCTTTCTTATGTAACTAGTACGTGAGATGAATTTTGATGCAGTCTTCCACTAGTGTATTAACTGATTGTATTTTTCAGGATTTCTCGATGACAATCGACCACCGAAAGACATAATCGATACAAGTGAACCTCGATCAAAGATCAAGTTACATCAAAAGGAATTATATGATATGGACATGGAGTATGTGGTTCAGGAGGCGATAATCCGTAAACAGTGCAAGATACTTGACTTATCGGCCAACCACATCAGGTCAGAAGGAGCCTCAGCTTTAGCTAATGTATTGGGGACCAATCCAATATTAGAGGAACTGTATCTGGACCACAATTGTGTGTCCGATATGGGTGCACAGCTTTTGGCACAAGCCATTTCGGCGAACAACACGCATCTAAGAGTACTTTATCTCGGTTCAAATTCCATTACATATGAAGGCGCACAGCATCTAGCAGAAATGCTCAAAACAAATCGGACACTAAATCGGTTGTACCTCTTCGAAAATAATATAGGTGATCGTGGTATTCAATTATTAGCTCAAGTATTAACTCATCATAATAGAACTGTCACTGATGTTGATCTTAATGGAAACATGTTAGAAAGTGATTTGACAGCCGATTTTCTGGTTGAAATGCTTAAATCTAATCAATCGTTGAAAACACTTCGAGTATGCAAATGCAATTTGTCCGAAACCAGTAAAATTAGACTTCGAGATACTGTAAGATCAAAGCGAGATTTCAAACTAAGAGTGTGAATGTCTTTGCCAAGTATATTACAAAAATAACAGTTGTAACAATATGAATATAACATCATATTTAGTTCAGAAAGACGTTTTATTAAAACGAGATTAATTCACTTTTTTTTGATTATGTTCATTGTCGTAAATTATAAATAAAATTGATTGTAAAAATCAGATATATGTATATGGTTGTTTCAGCTTACTCTTGAGGTTGTGGGTGTGAATATTCGCAAAGGATACACCTAAACTCACATCCACTCCTACACGCACACCCTACACCCAGACCATCTTTGTTAATTTAATTCTTTTACTTACGACGTCCTCCGGAGTCAGATGCAAAGTATGGATTCTTTTCCTTACGTTCACTTTGAGGATAAATTGCCGGATATTATAGTATAAGATGAAAAACTCGTTTTGCCAGTATCTATTTGACTGTTTTGTTTTATCAGTTATCTGAAATGACTGACTTCAAGATAGTCATTTTAAATTCATGAAAAATATCGTACTGTCTCCAGTGAGTTTTAGATAGAATTTTTAAGATTTTAATGAAAAAAAACCAAGAAAATAAAACGCTTCTCACATATCTCTTTTCAATACATAAAAGTAACGATTGCTCGTCCGAAATTATCAGCTCTTGAGACCGGTGCTCTGAGCTGTGTTACAATTTTCTACAAAAAATGAATACAAACTTGAAGAGAATAATCAAAGTCATAGAATCTGAATAACAGACTATTATAATGTATATGTATTTGTGCTGTAAACTATAAAAAAATAGTATGTGAATAAAAGCCTGCAATTATAATAAAGACGATTTTTTACTGGGAAGTTTGTAATATTTATTGTTTCCTCTTTTAATGATTGCTCTCACCCATACCCTCAAGGTAGTGCAATTATTATATAAGAGCGTGCTAGTTTTCGCTGAAAAGATTTTAGTAACTATGTCCGTAGGCGCATGCTCAATTAATAGATCAAGTGCTCTGGTTTCAAATGAAAATCATTTTACTCGCTAATTGTTGTTCGAGGATGTCTAGACACGATGGACTCTGGTTTTTTTAATAAGGAAAAAATTTCTTCCATCACATACGTATCAAATGGCGTAATTACGAATGCAGATATTAATTTTTTAGCACAACTGTGCATGAAAGAAAAATTCATTCAAGTACTCCATAAAAAAATTGAAATTATTTCATTTTAATTGTTAGTATGCCTTGACAAGGGTAGACCATCTTGTTTCTTTATTGTGGGAATTTGAGGGTGTGGGTAAGAGCCAGATTGACACCTACATCCACACCCACACCCTCGGACGCATCCCAACGCGTCTTCAATTGTGAATGAGTTATGCCCCATTCAGATACTGAACGCGTGCAGATACGTTATACTAGTCTTCACGCGCCTACACCACCGAAAATGTTGCATGCTAGACGCATCCTGATGCATACAGCATCATCACCCCCAAACGCTCGAAGACGCGTTCTGAACCAAAAACAAGTTACATGGGAGATCTATTCAAACAAATAATAGCAAAATCACCGCGCCACCTTCACACTAAGCACAACCATTTCCGTCTGTACTTTCATTCTCTTTTAATTTTCATTCATCCGTCACAAAACTAATACGTATACCATTAGCTTGCAAGCATCACTCCTTACATTTATAAAAGCAAGCATGTTTTTTCGCACTCCTACATTATTCCGTTTGTCTACATCATTTTTCCCAGA
>OENM01002233.1:0-19364 GCA_900239745.1 Rotaria magnacalcarata
GGGAATCTGAATATGGTTTTGGTTTTCATTTTCGACCTTGCTTTAGTGTAAAAATCTGTAAAAAACTAGACGTAAAATTTTTTTGAAAAATTTATTTTTTTATTTTTTTCATGTTTTAGTGCTTTTTGTATTTTAGACATATCTCAGCCAGTTTAAAACTTTTTGGCGAAAATTTTTTTATCAAAGTTCTTAGAATTGAAAGCTCTACAAACCCTGAAAGTTTCATCAGAATCGGGTTCCACATCGGTATGGTCTGGTTGGTTCCTTGTGGAATTACCCATATATATGTACGATCCATTTACAATATTTCGGTTTTCTATTTGTATTCATTTTCCAATTTTGTTTCTCATCAATCGAATAAAAGCTTCTGCCTAAACATTTAGGATTTCATAATATCAATTTTATTGTTCTCTTGAAAAGGAATAAAAAAAGAAGTATTTACAAGCGAATCAGAAGTGAACAACAGTGAAACTGACTGAATAGTTGATTCTTGTTTTTTTTCTCTGACACCTCTAAATTCCCTTCCGTATGAAGCGTTGGAGAAGGTAAAAAGGTCGACTATCTCATGCAAGAAGATTTCATGTTGAAGACTATTAAAATTACAAATAACTTTTATCTTTTCAATTACTTGTTGTTTACTGTTGTTTTTAAATATAGAAACTGACTGTTCATATCAAGATTCAATGGAAAAATAAGTCATAAACGTTGAGCAATTTTTGTATACATGTAAAATATCATCTAGAAAAAGAAATATAAAAGATCGTCAATAATTGTTGTTGGTGCATATACAATATAACACGACAACATAAAAGATCAATTAGCGGTCTAGTCAATATTACAAGATTTGTTTTTTTGTCACACTTAGGAATGCTTGTGATCTTTACGATCGATTGCCTAGTAATCAATTAAAACCATCAAAGACAACTTTATGTAGCGAACGGAATGTTAAATTTGGGTGGGGAGTGTTTTTGAGCACCGAAGGAGAGGTGAAATGAGCACCAAATTGATTATATGTGAAAAGAGCACCGAAAAAAGAGTGAAATGAGCACCAAATTTATCTAAGTGAAATAAGAAAATAAATTATGTCATTGGACAAAACAATCTGAAGAACAGAAAAATAGTAATAAATAAATAAATAAATATTATGGGAACATGATTATTACAAAAACGAGTTTATGATAACAGAGCAGTTGGAACTTTTTTCAACTTGTAATAAGGATGTAAGTTGTGTATCTTTTAATAATTGTTTCGTTGTAAACAATAAAAAAATATCATTGATATCATTAATATAGTAATAAGGTACAGATGTCTAATGGATTGAGTTTTCATCATATTTCCGATTAATACACCATTGATTAAAATCATAAACCGAAAATATTTCAGGATTATTTTTTCGTCGAGCATAGTTAATTAAATTCGATAATTGATTAGTTGGCATTGAAGCTGTTGGATCGTTCACAAATAATAAATTTTTAATTTGAACTTCTGTAAGATTGCATTGAACGTAGTTTGAAACTAATTCACGTACAGGTGATGGTGCACGAGTTGTTGTATTACGCTGTTCATGGCAATGTACATTTTTATACATTAATTTAATTTCTGTTAGGTGATTGTTATCAACATAAACTTGTATTTCGATTTTGCATAATGGATATTTTCGATAATTGCTGCATCGATAAGAATATTTAGTGGAGCTCGATAAATCAGACATTCGATATTTTGATACATTATGCTCCTTTAGAATAACATCAGCTTCGTCTAATGTTTTGACGATTTTTAAAATCTGATATTCTTTACTTGACATATTTTTTCTACTAACTTTTATTTTTTTACACTTCTTTTATATACAAATCATTACTCCAATTAATTAGATTATTTATGAATTGGCATTGGATTAATCAATATGAGTAGAGCTAACCATAATTTAATAGCAAAAATACCTATTAACTATAATCTTAATTCGTTTAAAGCTTAATTGGTATATTTTGTACTGTTCTTTTCAGTTGGTGCTCATTTCACTCTTTTTTCGGTGCTCTTTTCACATATAATTAATTTGGTGCTCATTTCACCCTTTTTTTGGTGCTCTTTTCACATATAATCAATTTGGTGCTCGTTTCACTCTTTTTTCGGTGCTCTTTTCACATATAATCAATTTGGTGCTCATTTCACCTTTTTTCGGTGCTCAAAACACATTTCTTCCGAAAACAAATGTGATGAGATAATTACCATCAAAAGAAAAAGAAATATTTTTGCGCCAAACATTAAAATAAATACGCGCCAAGTCATTCTACCATGAACGTCAAATTGGTCATCAATAGACATACATAAATGAAATTACGGTTGTTTACAAATAGTACTTATACTAACATTGTACATTCTTGTTTATTTGAGACTTTTATATTATTATAGCACCATAAGATATAAAAACTAAAGTATTATTTACATGCGAATCTGCTACATATTTTTCCTCACAAATAATGAAGAAAAATCAACGAGAGTAACTGTATTTAAAAAAACTTTTGTATTGGATCTCAATATGAGTTTATTTCATGTCACTAAATTATGTGTCTAATGTGGAAATAAATTATAATAATTATTTTTTTTAAATAGAAATGAAGAATATGTCGTATTTAATACAATAGTTTTCTCAAATGGATATCGATTTTTGAATTTTATCTATAATCAGCCTTGATTTTCCATTTCTTCAAAAAATGAATTTTTCGAAAATCAAGCAGAATTTCTATGAATTAGAAAATCAAGTATTTTCTAAGTTTTCAAAATTCGACGATTGAATAATGAAAGTCTGAAAATAATTCAACTTTTTCAAAGTCAATTTTCTGGAAAGTAGAATTTCAAAAAAATTTACAGTGTATAAAGCTACACCCACACCCAAAATTATAGTAACAGATTTTAGTTTTTTCTAAGAAAAATATGAAAATGATTTGACGTTCTCTCTCTCGTTTCACGATGCTTTCAAAAGAGAATCATAAATAGAATTGAAAAAAAATAACAGTATCTCATCTTTCTTCAACCAGTATCATAATAGAAGGGAAGAAAAAAACGATTGGAATAATAATTGTTTTTTTTTCTATATTTTGATAGCATGAAGAAAAGAAAAAACTACAGATCGATTTTTATCCATAATACTTAATAAGAAGAAGATGGATATGAATAGTTATGCTTTTTAATAGTTCGAAAGAGAAAATACGATTACTCGAGGAAGAAAAATCGAAGATTACCTGTTTATTATCAATGGATAAAAAAAGAGTAGTTTCTTCGACTTTCTTTACAAAAATCAAGTAGGCGTTTACTATCAACAAGTTGTCTATGGATCGAAGTAATTTAAATATTGATATTTACAATGACTAACATAATATGCCTTTTGAAACATCGATGTTGATGTGAGTTTTGTTTTCAAATTGGCGAATTCAATCATGCTCCAAGAATTTGATTTATATTAGACTGTAAATACAGATAATTATAAGATTAGTATTAATAATTTTATTCATTGAAAATCATAGATCAAATAAAACAATCAAATGTCTATTTAATATATTTTTATAAAACCATTCTAACTGAACACGAACAATAAATGAGAAGAATTGAGATATTTTCAAAAATGAATGTAACGAGTAAATAAAAAAGGCATATCTTACATAAATGAAAATATTTATTTAAAATCGAAATAAATTAAATAAACAATCACCATCTCGAAAAACAAAACTTATAAAATAATAACATGATGAAAGTAAGCATAATGGAAGAATTTAATACAAGAAAATAATTAATGATAGAAATCATTGCATTCGGAAAAGTATCGAAGGAATTATTCTGGAGTGTGCATCGTAAGTTTGATTATTAACTTATAATTTAGAACAAGTAATAAATATTTCACAAAACTTGGTCAATCGGCAAAGAAAGTAGAACATCAAGAATATCTATCTACATATATACAAAGGGCACCATTCTTTATGGTCACGGGCTATCATTTAGAAATAATCTTACTTCCAACTAGCGTTAACCAATTGTGATATTGTACGATTAAAAGAAGCAAAGATAGAAGCAATATATTCCATAAAACAATATATCTTATTCCTTTTCTTTTTTTATACCATCAGCGTAAATAACAACAAATCGTATTCGAGTCCCACTCAAATTGACAGTTACCGGCTTGGTCTTTTGGTATTCTATTATGACAGAATCTAGTTTAGTCTCGTAACAATTAAGTATAACATACGAAATCAACTAATTGAGATTGCAATCTTTGTAGGCGATGATAGTAGCACCTGGAAATGTTTCACTCAAATAATTTGCATGAATAGTATTATGGTTTGCAAGAAGCAAGCGAATAATGATCTTTTTTCTTTTTATCATATATTTGCACATAATTCATTTGCGGGATGGATTCTGTATGAATAGAATCAAAGGTGAAAAGATGGAAAAACGGTTGCAGGTTTAATCAATTTAACAAATATTATCTGAAAATAGCTAATACCGTAAATAAAATAAATTGAGTAGAGACTCGCTGATATTATATACAATAGTTGAAATCCTAGTAATTGTCTTTGGTTTCAGTATACATTGTAAAATAAAGAAAATTCTATTTTTCACACACCATGACTAACTAACCCCACATTCATTTTCGATGCTACAGTTTAAATAAAGAATCAATGAATGATTCAATACACTATGCTATGAATGATTGACCAATCATTTTAATACGAGCGTTATTATTGTTAATATTCAATATTGCTATAGCTTAAAATCGAACGTTGATGCCACCTACCAAATAATATAGTGTTCACACGATCATTAAGATGAGTACTTGTTTCAAGGCATATAACTTTAATCAATTATTTACCAATTGTAAGCACAAAAACCTAATGGTGGCTTGTTTTATTTTAATTAATTACAATAGTGTTCTCAAATCTACAGATAATTTTGTTTTTCATTATTTATAAATTATTTGTGGGAAGGAAATAAAAATCAGAGCTGATTAAAATATGTTTGCGAGTGTAGTTCCCAGGTCGACTGATTCGATATCGGATCCTATATGAACCTGGAAATATCCTACAATCCGATACAATTCTATCGGATTCCGGGTCCAGGAATCGATGTCGGATCCGCAGTGTCGGAATCCTATGAACTTCCGATGACATCCAACGGTTTTTTGTTGGAATTCATAGGAATCCGACACTGTGGATCCGACATCGATTTCTGGACCCGGAATCCAACGATAATTCCGTAAGATCTGACAGGATCCGATAAAATCGTATTGGATTCCAGTCGAATGGGATGGGTTCCGATAGGTGCCTACTGACGGATTGCGCGACCTGGGTTGCATACAATTCCTTGCAAAATAGTTGTAATGCTAAATCAAAAGAAAATTGACATCGGTCGTTATTTATAATTTTAAATAGGAAAGCCTAAAGGAATGTGTTTTCGAAATGTGGAACAGTTTCTCGTTGGATTAAGTGTTTCGGGAATGATATCTTAGAGGGCTGCATAAATACGACTACACATTATCCCAGGAGAATCTTCCGACCGTCTGAAACGGCGCCTTAAAAGGCAGGAAACGGCTAGAAAACGGTGAAATAAGGCGTCGTTTTTTACCTTATTTCGTCGGAATCCGTCAGCTCGTTTTGAGGGCCATTTTTTTAATAGAAAACGGCCATCTTTTTTCTCCGGTTTTGACATCGTAATCCAGCCTGACGGATTACGGCGCGTTTTTTAACGTTTTACACCGTTATTACGACATTTAAGGCCGTTTTCTTTCACCTGGGATAGTCCGAAAAATACATACCCAGCTGATAGACTACTGTAGCGCCTTGCATACTCTTATAAACTCTTCTAGACCATTGTGAATTAAGATACACCATGGTCAATTATACAGCAATGAAGTCAATGAAAGAGTCTTTAGCTATTATAATCGATGTCGAATTTTTGTACTCGACCATTGGGCAATCGAATGATAAAACTTTGGGCCAGTTAAGTTGGTTCGATTATCCTCCTTCCCCGTTTCCACCAGTAATAATACTTTCCTGCGTGACTCCTTTGGGCCAACGCATGCTTCGAGCATTCTCTCCATTTCATAATACCCGGATTTCTATAATCAGGCACGTATACGTATGCTGGGTGAGAGAGAGTTGATCGAGACGATTTTCATCGCCGTCTACAGTTCTGTTGATTCTTACAGCATATTTATAATATTTTAAAGTAACTGAATCCGAACTCTAAAAATAGGAATAATCAAGACTTTGAATGATAACCATTGGAAGGTAAGCACTTTGTATCAATTATTTATGAAATTAAGAAAAAGGAACCAATTTTCACTCATGATTTTCGACGAGTTAAACAAAAAGTGTTAGAGATTCATGATACGAGTTAAATTACAAAAAAAAAATGATTTTCCTGATAAAAATTCATCAAACGCTTGACTTTGCTGAATTTATTCTAAAAATAGACAAATCCATTATCGTAGGCCTTTGAACGATAATTTACTGTTTTTTGGCTTTCTCGATTTGCTTTGCATTCGAATAATCTACGAAAGGTAATCCAAAATGAAAGTCGATATGTAAATGATCTTCAGGTTTAAATGATTTTCGTGGCAAATTGGCATGTTTTGCTTGATATTGTTTAAAATTGATCGAGAGGAGACGCATTCCTTCACCACAAACGATTCCCACATGAGCGTCAACAGCACAAAATAGATGCCACCAAGCATGTAACTGTGGATTAAATCCATCTTTACTATTCATTCGTTCACACAATTGTTGATCTATAATCCAACATATGATAGCTGGACCTAGCAATCCAACATACATCATAATTAAATGCATGATACTTTGTGTGTGATGTTGTGTTTGTCGATATAAAAATGTCAATTTAATAATTCCTCCTAACACCATTAATGCAAAATGTGCTTGAAATATAATGACGAATGATTGTAAACTGTGTAGATAAGTCCATAGAACTCCATAAAATATACCAAAAACAATAGCTAAGTCAAATGCGTAGATTTTATTTGTTAATTTATTGAATTGATCCATTCGAAAGAGGATAAACCACCAGATAATCATAGAATAGACCATGGGTAGTTCATCTGCCATTTGACCAACATGTGTGAGTGTACCATGAAAATAAGCTGAACCAAATCCGATAATTCCAAATGATAGACAAAGGAATAGAAATCGTTTTTCAACTCGATTGTATAAACCATGAACGAATAATATTCCGGCTAATAAACACATAACCAAGCTGGAAATACAATTCCAAAATTCAGCAATATATTTTGTTACAACATAATTTCTTTCACACCAATCGATTGAACTCGTACTTGGCGACCAATAACCTGCAGTTATATCGAGTTTTGATTCGAAATGTTTTACATCAGATCGATGTGTTTGTCGGTTTAAGACTGATCGTGCTTCAATAGCAACCGTCCAAAATACGAGACCCGATAATATACGCAAAATCAACATTGATAACTGCATTTTGAAGAAAATAATACTAACTCTTTTGATCCTTTTTTTGTAGTTTAACTATCTAGTTTAATGATAAAAACTCATGCATTCTTATGAGAAAAAAAATCTTCAACATGTTATCGTTACTTTCGAAACAAAACGACAAAGACAAAAATGCTATCAATCTTATCATTTTTTAGTAAACTTCAGCTACTGCAACCTTTAATATAGTACTTTTTAGTTCTAATGCAGTTTCACTTAAAAAAATGTGTAACTCTTCGCAAAATAAGAACTAAAAATGTTACATGAAGGTCACTGGCTTTATTTGTAGCCTGCAGCTCATAAATTGTGAATCATGGTCGATACGAAATAAAAGAAGAAAGAAAAACTCACCATCTGAATAAAGTCCACGAGAAGATGGACATTTCAAAATTCAATAAGAACTATATTGTAGAAGTCGATGAATTTTTCTTCGAAGAAAGTTGCAATCGAGCTATTCCACATCAATTTATACTGACAAACCTACTTTTTCGGGCTTTTTCAATCTCTATTTATGCAATATAGCTCAGAGAAGAATATTTTATTACCTTTTTTCTTCATGCATGTGCATGCGTACCTGTTAAATTTATAGCAATATTCTTCTTTTCCTCTCATGTGTGATACACTGACAGAGAGAGAGAGAGAGAGAATCGGGCAAAGTACAGTCAAGCTAAGTGCTCGATGTTAAATAAGTATTATGTGGTGCCCTCTGGACTTTATTAAACGAGTGCTGAAAATTACACTAGAAAAATGTTTTCAATAAAAGAACAGTTTAAACTATTTCAAAAATTCTGTATTGAATGAATCAATAATAAATGCTATGACATCACTATGACAACGTAATTAGACACAGTGAATGAAAGACATCTCTGAATGGATGCACTTAAATATGTATGCGAGTTATTTATTGCTTCAAGATTGACTTTGGAATTCCCAAGAAGTTTGTCTCTTTCGATTAGCCAGTATATAATTGGTATGATGATCGATCAGTTGTCTTGTTTTTATGCGAGTATTTCCCATAATCATTATTTCGAAATTAAAATTTAGAGTAAATCTAAATATGTTGTCTGGACATACATTTAATTCACTGTAATCATCTGTTATATTAGTCGAAAGTACTTTGTATCCTTGTCCTTCGACATATTTACCACTAAATTCACCTGTTGTATAAATGAGTTGCTGTATGGTAGGAGTTGCACGTTTAACATAGATAATAGACTGTTGATTATATTTTTTACCCAATTCAGTATATACATTACGTTCTGTATCCGGTGAAATATTGTGTAGAATAACGAAGAAACTTGTTTCATTATCGCCATTATAGACACCGAACATAGATGAATACACATATGTATTAGTTAAATCAATCGTTAAATTCACAGTTCGTTCTCGAATGGTCTCATCGCTTAAATTTTGATCACTCGGCAACTTATTATTACGTCCGGCACTAATCATAACATAACCACCTTGGTTTAGCAATTTTTCTACTGATGACTGTGAGTATGTTATTGGATTTATGATTGATGTCCATATACCTTTACTCGAGAAATAAAAAAAAAATAAAAAAAGAGACTTTTAACAACTAAATATTCATTGATTCGAGCGGATTCAAGATGTCATCTATAAATGATTTTTATCTCGATAAATACTTTACTCATATTTTTTTATCAGTAGTTGTTACTGCATAAATTTAGATGACCATTACAGAATAATACAAAAAGCGCCATTCGGTACAATCCTATGAATACCTTTTTCAATTTGTTTCGTCTCTCGTCGCTCTATACCATATAAAACACCCAAAATGGCGGTACTAATTATGAGGACAAGAACAACAACGATAAATCCTGGTATGATAATCTTGTCGTTGATGTGCATCTATTATTCATTAGAAGAAAACATCTGAAAATCCATAGCAAATAGGGATCACTGAATAGAAGAAAGGAAAAACAAATGGGAAAGATACAATCAATTGTTTTGAAATTCTTATTTCGAAGGAAAATGAATAGAATTTATGAAATTGCCCATTTAGTCAAACAATATCGTACGACTATGGTTATTTTGTCAAACAAATGCAGCCAATAAAAGCAATAAATAGATGTGAAAAAGAAAAAAACGTTTTTGACTTTTATAAGGGATACTGTTTATTATGATTTCAATGTGATAAAAAGGAAAGTAAAACTTGATGATTAAAAGGCATAGAAAACAAATCATTCGAAAATTGATTGATGGCATCGTTTCATTACGACAAGAGAAGTCTACGTAATGATAAATAAAAAAAATGACGACTTTAATATAATTTATGAATTCACAGGTACACGTGTTGAAAACCAGTGGTCAAAGAAGTAGATAAAATTACTCGTCGCTTCGATGTAATCTAGTTCTCTCACGGTGCCTGTAACGATGAATATATTGAAATGAGACTGTTGTCGAAGATACTTTAACGCTGACACTGTTTTTTTAGCGCTTGCTGGTTAAAGACGAAATTTACCTTTTCCATTTATCAACAAGCGTGCACGTTCGATGCTATAAATTATATCTATTTATTTTACTATTGTTTAGCAGGAATTCGCCATTCAGTACAGTTCTTATTTTACAGTTTACCTAGATAACGATGCCGTTTTAGGCGTGGGTAAATATGATACTATTACAGTGGAGATCTTCTATAATGAGAGGAATTACTACATTTTACTGGAAAATAAATAATGTGAAATGAATACCAAGGGAATTTGCTGATCAAAGGTATGCCGACCTTCGAATTAAGTGTCCATTTATATTTGAACTCGAATCAGACAACTCATGATCTAGAGCTTGGTTGAATTCAATTGTTAAATTATGCGTACATGCAAAACTAAACTACTTGAATATTTTTTTGTCCGATATACGTGTCTACAGGCCATTGACGATAAAGCAATACCTAAAATTCTTTTCACAAAGAATTTAATATATGTATGTTTGCTTTACTTTCATATTTGAATAAGTTGTAAATAAATTTATTTACTTGAAGTCGTCTTTGCTACACTAGTTACTAGTATGTACCTATAGAATCTTATTTTTTTATCTTACGTATATATGGTATGATCTCCTTTCAATAACTCGTCTGTTCTATGTAAGCTGCGACTATCTTCATCAACAGTATACCATTTACATGGCATGATTATTTGTGAGTACAACATCAGCATATATGTATGTTCTCAAATTTTTTGTTGCTGCTTCAATTTTCACCTTTACTTACGTTCTCATTCTTTTAATCTGCGATTTTCAAGTTCTTATTTTGTTTTTTGTCCAATCAATTATAACATTCCGATATGAACACATTGAAATATTGCTATTGCTATTTTCAGTTATAAACAATTTCATTATAACAAATTACTGATTTCATGTGAACTCACGAGTGAGCCTAGTTGAGTACTTTATTATTATTAATCGATTTTTTAGTTATATGAGTAAATACGATACTTCTTTTTGTTTATTTTTTATCTCAATAGTTTATGTCGGTTTGTCTATATTTTACATTTAAATATACGTGTTTTACCTGATGAATTGAAAGAGCAATCAAAAATCGCTTATAAAAATGACGTCAATAGAGAAAGGACAGATGTAATCATCAAGTTGATTCAACTCTTTTTAGCTACCTACTAGTAAGAAGAGTAGTGAATCATTCTTGCGTTCGTATTACTCCTTGAAATAGAGGATTTGACTATTTTTGTAATGAAAATAGTTATTTTTCAAACTTTATCAATGATTGTAGAGTAGCAAAGTACGCTTATTTCAGCGCAGTCTTCTATCATACTTTCTTCAATCTAAAGTCCTGCAGGTTAAGACTTTTTTGTACCCTAGTCCTGCCCTATCGTAAAACTTCGTACCCTTATCCTGCCCTGCCCTATGACGTTCTTACCCTAGCCCTGCCTTGCCCTATAGACTTCGTAACCTTGTCCTGCCATACCCTAGGGGCTTTGTACCCTTACCCTACCCTATCACAGAGATTTTTCATTGTACATCCTGTCATATCCTTAGAGTTTCACGTCCAAGTAAAAGTCAACATGAAGTTTTTCTTCAGTTCGTTTCAATATATTTTATTGATTATCACCGAGAATCAAATAAAAAATTAATAAATATTTCAAAAGTTTCTTAAAAATAAAATATCATTTACAACATCACTACTTAAATTTTGTCTTCTCTCTTCCAAAACCTGCCGTTTGCACTACAAATACGTTTGTGTCGAGTTGATTTCGAAGACATTTTTTATTACATTTACGTGCACATTTACTCGACAAATAATCAAAAGTGACTGAACTCGTCCGCTTATGTAAAACATAGTACTAAAACATAGGCCATTGTTTTCCGTTTGTTGTTATTCTATCTAATGAATTTAGATTATGATACCACTCTTTACACTGTTTTTGATCAAAAAGATGTCGGAAATATATACTAAGTTTTACTCTATAAATTTTTTATTTTTGTGAACTGCACCCTACTTGTACCCTATATATATTTTTTTGTAACCTTACCCTGCCCTGCCCTGCAGGGTAGGACAGGACAGGGTAGGGTAAGGTTGTCCTGCAGGACTCTACTTCAATCAGAATAAAAAAAAGAAAAGAAAAGAATGAAAATGGTTATTTACATCGGCCATCCTCAATTGGCATTCTTGCTTGTGAACTTTACATACCATCGATTTATGTTGATCAGTCATCTTTAGAAGCGTATGATAATGTTTCAAAAGGCAAATATACAATCGGTTTAGGATAAAAACGTACGGCACTATGTTCTGATCATGAAGATATAAGTTCATTGTGTTTAATTGTTCAATCACGTTTACTAGATGAAACTGGTGTACATCCACAACAAATAGGTCGTTTAGATGTTGGAACAGAAACATTAGTTGATAAAGCTAAATCTATTACGACTGTTCTTATGCAATTATTAGTTGAACATGGAAATACAGCTGTCGAAAGTGTTGATAATATGAATGCATGTTATGTACAATGTGCTAGTAGAAGCTATTGATACTGTCATGTGAAGAATTATTCGAGTTTTTGTTTTTACGACATGTCAATAGATAACATTGATAACATGAGTGAAAAGAAACGAGACATGTATCTATTAAATAACTAGATAAAACATAAAAATGTTTATTATTTTCGACAGCAATAGTATTGCGAGCAACCAAATGGATATTTCTACAGTAACTGTACCAACTTTTAGCATGCACTTGAAGTGAAATATAAATTCGCAAGAATAATGTTCGCTCGTTGATCATGGCAATCGAATATTTGCTTTTTCGTTAGCACATGCGATTAAATCATTTGCAAATGCTATCAATAAAATTAACTGAGCAGTGTAAATTGATTCAAAGTAATCGAATGACCAAAATAGAGTCTTATGCTACATCGCCTCTGTTTACTGGATAACGACGAGGACATATCTAAACTATTGAGTACTAAGCTATGAGTGTACGGAAATATGTGGGAAACTAATGATTCTTCTGTTTTATTGTGAAATGGCTTCTATAGAAAATTGTCTATCTTCTCGCAGCAGCGATAATACCTCCAATGATGCTAGGCAATATAAAAAATATGACACAGAATACAGTTATCCACACAAAAGAAGTGGATTTTCTTGATTTTACTGGAGCACTATATGAATTATAAGTATGTGCCCTAGTAGTAGTTGTAGATGGCCGATATTCAATAGGTTGCCTAGTAGAATGTTGTAATGGACGATTTAGTCGCTCAGTGAGCCACCCCATTGGACCAATGTAGTATTTTTGCAGCCAAGACAACTTATATGTCATAAATTTGGTGACACGACGTAAACGTCCGGCAATCAGAATCGATTCAGATCCTACTAAAACATGATTTTGCTGATTGATTTCGTAGAATTCATTTTCGTGATGGACACAAAGAGAATCATTTTGAAAGAAAACTTTGTCATTGAAAACATCAGGATTAAATGTAAAGCAGAGGAAAAACAGAACTTTTTGATCATCGATTGCCAACTGTTTCCAATTTTGATAAGACGTGAAGCGTTGAATTTGAGCGTCATCATTACAATCAATAGCTGTGCATACACAGTTCAAATAATACATTAGACGGGCAACATTGTTTTCAGGTATAGTAGCTGTAACTGTTGTCCGTTTAATTTCAGTTTGACGTCTTTCAAGCACGAAAGACATTGTATTCTAATTTGCTGCGATTGTACCCAGGAGGATCATCCTGCCGTCTGAAAGGTCATCGGAAACGGCTATAAAACGACATAAAACGGCATTAATTTTCACCCTATTTCGCCGTAATCCGTCAGCTCGTTTTACGGGCCGTTTTTTTTGCTAGAAAACGGCCATCGTTTTTAACACTATTCTCTTCGTTTTCCGAGCTGACGGAAAACGGCGCCGTTTTTTAACGTTTTACATCGTTTTTTATGCCGTTTCAGGCCTTTTACGGGCCGTTTTCTTTCACCTGGGTAACTAAATGCATGCCGTTTATATTGTCTTGTGGTCATGGCATTACTCATTGATGAACAAATATCTTCTGACTTTCAAGAGATAGGAAGAAAAATGAAAAACAATCTTAACTCTAAGGTTGCTACAACAAATCTCATATTCCTTTTATAAACAACAGCATGCATGTTGTTTCAAAGGACGGAAAAAAGCTTTCCAACTTATGTTGATGTTTTTAAAACAAGAGCGAACACGTCTCAAGACAAATGCCATATGTCATTGAAAAGTGTTTTAGGTTTACTAATTATCACAAAAATAAAATTCACATTGTTAACTGGGTATGTATCTCAATGTTATGCTAGATGTTCAACTTCATATTGAAATATCAATTTTATTAATAGAAACAAAAGATTCGCAGATTTTCTTTGAACTATCATACATTGATGAAGAAACTAACGCAGTGAGAAACACAACGGAAATCATCATGTCAAAGGAGTAATGCATCGAGATAATCGTCGCCAAATTAACATTCGATCTTTTACCATACGATGAAAACGAGACGATGAAAACATTAACAGATAAAAACATCCCTAACAATGCATTAAACATTTATTATTGTATTTTATAAGAAAAGATCTTATTTCATAAGTCAGTGAACCAAATAGATAAGTTATGCTAGAAGCCAGCGTGTCTTCGGCTTTACGATCATCATCCTTCGAAACATTTCTCGTCCTAATCACATAAGTACAATAGATACCGTACGGACTAAGACCAATCAAAGTAAGCAAAGCTTGTATGAAAACTATAGTTGCCAATTGCCGATCAATACGTAGATGTGAAAGAAAAACAGTACCCAGATCGAACATTCCGGTCACCGGATCCCGTAGGATACTCCAGGGAATATACGGGAAAGTCACCATATCCTGCAGGAAAACACGGGAAATCGCTGGAACATGGAGGCAGTATTCCTGTCAAAAATACGGCCGGACTTTTCCGGCGAATTCCTGCCAAGTTCCGGTACTTTCCGGCAGGAATTGATCGGAAATCACCGGAAAAATTTCCAGTCGGAATACTGCTTCCACAAAATCAACGGAACTACTCGGAACCGGCCGTTTCCAGACCGCACTGTTCGACCTGGGTACTTGTAATATTTCGGTAGGTTAAAATTCTGAATATTATCATAATTAAAATATGCATACCACAAATAATAACACCGATGAAAACTGCAGCATAGGTAAAAAAGATATAACTGCGATAAGTACAAACACCTGTGACGGGCGACATATCTTAATAGTATAGTCAAAGAGTACCATAAAGTCACCATAGGATCGAAATTAGCAGGCAAGCTCGATATGCACTTTTAATACTGTTCCATTGACGTAAGCAAACATGTTGACGCGTACTTTAAAACTGATTGATTGTAGCCAAACGTGTACAAGTCAATGAAATCGCACCAAAAATTGAACCAAAAAAATAAAGAAATTTGCACCAAACAACAGAAGTGCGTGTCATGTCAATATTCAGATGTGCAGCAACGACAAGTGGACTAAGAGCAGTGATAAACTGACCGCATTCGTATATAGCTGTAATAATAGAATAGAATGCACACGGCTTCTTTCGATAAAACGGTACAGTCGATAAAGTAAGCATTTGTATGAAACTACCAGCCAGTTCGAATATAAAGTAAAATAGGCAGAGGTGTAGCACAATTAGCCGATTTATCAAAATCAATGATATCATGATTGATTTTGATGATACGGTCAATAGTACAATAAAATAAATACGCCATCTATAAAGATAAGTTGCTAGTGCAATATAAATGCTCGGATGAAATTCCCAAGTGAATAGCATGACATCGGGGAGCAAGTAGTTCATATGAGAAGTCAACTTTTTTTTGGCAATGCTCATTCTATGCATTTATTCATCTGAAGGAGCATTACATTATGAAGAAGAAGGCCGCTTTTTTCTCTAAATTATTAATTTTTTGCAAAGATAAAGAACGACGCATTGAAAATTCTGAAGAGATGTCAGACAGAATAGAATTTTAATTATTAGACTAAATTTCTCTGAAGAAACAAAAGATAAATTGAACTCAATGCTTCTATTATCTCCACTATCTTGAAATGTTGCTATTATTCTGAAATGTTCAACAACAAGCTCTCAAGACAAGAAAAATAAGCTGTTAGCTTTTTTTCTCAAGCGGACTATGGAAGACATCATGAAATATTTGATTAGAAAATGAAAATTCGAGCATCGAGATATTTTCTCACACGTTTGTTATAATATCGAGATGAAGATTACAGCCGCTTTTATAAAAATGTATCCAAGTGCAGGAGCAAAGCAATGCTTTAATTAATCAAAACATATACTTTGAAGCTTATTTTTTATTCTAACTTTCAAAACACTCTTCACGGCTGGAAGCATCATGAAAAGTTGACCCGAGTCAGCTATGGAGTTAGTGAACAGTACCTGTCTAAAATGAAGGTTAAACTATTTAACAAAAAAGAAAAAAAAGAGATTATGCAGCAGAGATGCGATCGATTAAGGATTTTTTTTAAACCGAACCGAACCGAATTAGCATTTAACCGAGTCGAACCGATCCTAACCGAAAAGTTTGTACAATTTTCAAATTTCTTTAAGGAACTTATGATGTTACTAGGAAGTTTGTCTTAAAAACTGATAATTGCTGTACACCATAGATAAATTCATTTATCCAGCTTTAGTAAAAATAAATACACAAACCTCGGATTTAAATCCGAGTGTTATGTGTACTTCAAAAGGTAAAAAGGTATATTCACTTTGTTTCTTTTATCACTAAATTGCAAGGAGAAAATACAGGCGTGCTAAGTTAGCATGGACCGCACTGGATGCGACCCCATCCGGTGACCACTAACTCTACTCTCAGAATGATATAATATCTTTAGAAATCACAGAAATTGAGTTCAGATTCGTGTTCAGCTTGGAAAACTGCGTAAGAAGTGTAATTTTTGAATGGATTTGAGTTTGTATCCAGCAGGTTTACGATCGTAAGCAACCTCATGAATCTATAAGAGATATGTGATAGATACAGGCATCAGTATTTTCCTAATAAATCACCAATATTAATAGCAATCGAGTTCGGGTTTTCACCTTTCGATAGTCCTCTTGACTATCTACAAAACCAGGCATTTGGAAAACCCCAAAACTACTGGTCATCTGAGACATATCTAGGCAATTCGGTTTCTGGTTGCAGTTTTTGTGCATTTTGAGAACTTTTTCAGGTGATATTTTGTTAGAAAGCTACGATTAATATACACTTATGTTTAGAGCGCCATCTGTTTGTACTTTTTGTTTTGTTTAATCATTGTTCTCTTTTTTAACAGCGCAAAATGGAAAAATGTGATAAAACGGTTAAAGGAACTTGGAACCGAGTCGAACCGATTTCGTTTTCAAAAATTTTTAACCGCACCGAAATCCGTTCCATCGGTTCGGCTTGAAATCGACTTTAATCGCATCTCTGTTATGCAGAACTAGGAATAAAAGCAAGGAAGTGAACTGCTCTATCAGTTCCATGATTTTATTCGCTCATGAAAAAATGTCCAGTTTCCCAACCGGTATCAGGATATTAACTTCGTCACAAGTGGCACTGTCTCAGTCATTGAACTGACTTTTAGCATTACAATAAACGCTCTTCTTACTTGATTGCTCCCAGTGCCGTCAGTAAGGGTGTAAATGATCCAAATTGTGTATTCAACGGAATTGAAATATACGTGCCAATCTTGACCTACTTTTCAGTTCATAAAATTCAAGATAATGAGCAACATTTCGACTGTCTTAGCATTCTAATTATTGTGTAACAAATGATAATAGCAAGGTTCACTTTGTTTTCTATTACATTTAATTAGGTGTGATGTTGTTGAGAATTACTTTAGCTAATCGTGCGTGTATTTCAATCGAATATAATTCATTCACTTTTACGTAGTGAAGTAAAATATTCTTAATCAGTTTCAAATATGTAATACCAGTTTATTCCGCTTATTTATGTCTTCAATACAGTATTCTCAAGCAAGAGTATGCGCACACAGAAATACACTGCAACACATAAAGCAAGTTAAAAATGATTCTCTGTCGAAAAATAGTTCATGAAGATTCTGTTTTCACTAAAGCATTTGTCGGGAAAATGATTCATATAATTGACTATACTCCATACGATGAAAAAGATATAACACATGAAGTTTTAAGCACAAAATAGGTTTATTTCCATGTAATATATACAAATATTGAACAAATAAGGCAAGAAATCCAGGCTGCACAGTTCCACATAAATATGAAATATCGAAAAGCAGTTGATTAATTTGTTGGATTAACATATGATGCTTGTTTGGTGAGACTATCGTGAACTGATGAAAAACTATTATTGAGTATAGTATCGCTAGTCACACTATCCAGACGTTTTATTCGATTTCCAAATGCATCAGTTGTTTCGATAGCTGTACCAGAATTTTCATAAATGATCTGTGTTGTCGTTGGACCCGTTATAGGCTCTATACGTAATTCGACAAATTCATTTAATGCCTCAGCAACTGCACGATTGGGATCACAATTCTAAATATGAGTAAAAACGAGAAAATGATATTTTTCTAATAGAATTTTACTTACTTTTGGTTTACTACGATAGGTGTTTACGGCTTCAACAGAAAGTGGAATACTTTCCATCATACACCCATAGGCCATTGGTGTCAATTTAATTACTGTATGCAGTGGAACTTTGATATAGGGAAGACGTTCTATATTGAAATAGATATAGGTTTGATTGAAATGGAATACAAGAATTTCTACAAACCTGCATCTTTATCGAGAAAATAAGCAAGAATACAACGAGCAACAGCTTGATGACAAATAACAAGTAAATTTTCTGCTCGTTCCAATTCCATAATGACTGGTTCGAGTCGAGCGATAAGATCGTGATAAGACTAAATAAAAATAAACAGTGAAAATGACGATCGAATCTACATCTATTGAAGAATGATTTAAAAACAACTCATTCGAGTCTATAGTATATAATAGAGTTTTTCTATAGGAAAATCAGCGTCATGCGAAATACGAGATAAGGTTTCAATTGATTTGGAGGATAAATAGAAATACTCATTTCAAAACTAACCACATTAAATTTATCTGCTGATTGAGTTCGAGGATTTACAAACATCTATGACATAAGAAATTACATGACGTCTTACCTCTCCACCTGGATATCGATAATAGTATTTTGATCGATCACGAGCAGCGAACTCTTCAGGATAACGTTCGGCTACTTCCCGATAGGTCAAACCTTCGAAAATACCCTTTAAAAAAGAACAGACTAAAATTTATTTTCCACCATCAACTTGCAACAAGCTTTCTTACAGCATTGATCCCATTAAGCGCTTTCCATTGCTCTTTGGGCGCATAGA
>OENM01002234.1:3545-18466 GCA_900239745.1 Rotaria magnacalcarata
TCGGTTTTTATGCTGGAAAGTCATAAAAATGGCTTAGGGAACCGCGGTTAACCGTTTTTTGTAAAAAGTAACCGCGGTTAACCGACGGTGTTGGACCGGTTCGCACGACATGGGCTAGTTTAATGATTATTTAGATCGAAAAAATTGATTATAATCGATGCTCAATAATCAATTATAATAGACTTTAAAATAATCGATTATAATCAATTTTTTTGATCTAAATAATGATTAAATTAGGGTTATAACAGTGCCATTAAAATAGATTTATAATCACACGAAAATCAATTATAATCAGATTTTTCGAGATTTATTTTTACATGGGCTGTAAATCTGGAGTAGACCACATATTCATTTTCTCATCATAGTTGTGTGTGCGCATTGATTGAACAAGACCGGGTAACCGTTTATTATAATTCTTGTGAATGTACGTCAAAATTAGAAAGTACACGAGGAAAACATTTATTAAGCAGGATATATCGGAGGTCTATTCCATGAAATCATACATCTATTTAGATTTTTCGAAGCTTCTATAGTTTCTTATCGAGCAAAGATAGAATTACGTTCTTTTCAGTTTTTCATGTTTTTGAACGCAGAGATTTAAACTAAAATGTAAAACAAAACACGTCATTCCATAGAGAATATTTTTTTTATAATGTCCGTCTCGCATCTTATGAATATGATTTGAATAAGAATAGCTGAAAGCAGAAAAAAAGCGTATAGAATTCTTCGTATTTGAGTGCATTTCCTTCATAAACGATGATATAAGATAGCTCCAAGAACAATCTCATTTTAGAAAATTTTAAACTCTCTGAGAAACCCAGTGGCAGAACAATCGAAAACTAGTACACAGTATAAAACAAAACTCCTCGTTATGGTACTACATCAAAATTTATCATTGAATACAGCTTTTAATTAGTCTTCTTTTTTTCAGTTTGTTTAGCTAATAGATTAGGGGAAAACATCAGAAGCAATAATCCCATTTGGTTTTCAAGAATCTCTCAAAGCATGTTGATATATTTCTTTACTATTATGTGACGTTATTTATTTGAATTTTACCCTATTTTGCTTATTTTCGTTAAAATCGTATTTCTAAGATTGAAGACTGACTTTGTGGAAAAATAAGATATTGTTTAAATTTGTCAAAAGTGAAAATTCTCTGTTGAATAATGTATTCTATTTTACATCTTAGCCTAAATCTCTTCGTTATACAACATAAAATAACTGAAAAGAACCTAATTCTCTCTTTACTTGATAACGAATAATAAATGCTGTGAACAATTTATTTAAATGGATTTAGAATTTTCTCACATAATCTACTAGGTATTCGACTTGTCGCACTAATCGATATCATCATTTGAATGAAACTTGAACTGTTGAATCTGAAAGAAAAAAATGTACCCCTAAAGCATTTTTGTAAATCAGATGTCGAATGAAATTGTTGAATGAAATGAAGTATTATTTTGACATGAATAAAAGAACAACAATAGAAAATAAATCTTGACATGAGTATCGTTAATAAGCTATAAATCATTGACGGCTAGAACGAAAGACATTTAACATATGCTGCAATAGAAAGATATTGGAAGAAATGCAGTTTCAGGAATTTGTCGAACATGATACTAAAAATAAAATCTATGAACTATTTATAAGTTCATTTTCACATAACTATTTGAATCGAAATAAATTCTTTTTATCAGATTGTGTCTATGAAATAAATTGTTACTAACACTTGCTTCAATCTGTTGTATGTTTTTATATATTTCATTCAAAATTTGTACAATAGGANTAAAATTTGTCGAAGTTGTGCAATTTAACTGTACAAGGTGATCACTGTATGATGTCAACTAACAGCTGGATAGATATTTTTCAGCATTGAAGCTTATGAAGTACGAAGAATACAAGTTCTTGTTCTGTTCTCTTCTCTTGTTTCTTCCGGACACCCTCATACGTAGTAATCCATCATAGAACATCAACATCAGTAGTTATATTCGTCTGTTCGTTCTTTTTCATGCGCAATCGTTTTCTTTTTCTCGTTCTTTCTCTATTTGACATTTGTATAAGAGAAGAGAAACTGCTTTTTTTCTCTGTATGATGAATACTTTGATGCATATCTGTTAACATCTGGATCATTTTTGTTCCATGAAAGTTTTTCGTATTATATACTATTCATCATATCATCGACGGCGTCGAAAATATTATTTATTTTTACTGTTGTTCATTATTTTAATAGTAACTCCGTACACATTTTATTGGTGCGTTGAAATAAATGCTTATAATAGCGATATTAAAATATTTAAAAGAGACGTAGAAAAATTCCGCCATGAAACACAAAACGATGATCTTGAAAGAGTTCATCCGATCCTTACAAAATATATTCAAAGTCCATATAATATAAACGTATGGAGCATCATTAGAGAAGCTAATAGAAAATATGAAAGAAATAAAAGTACATATCTGGTGTATTCTTGTCCATTTATGTGTGGAGGTAAGAATTTGATATTTTTTCTTTTATGCAAAAAATAGAACAAATTTAAAAACAATTAGGTTGGGGAGATCGAACTCGTAAAATTGTTGCAGCTTTTTTACTTTCACTTGCTTTGAATCGTACATTCATCATTGATATGACATGGCCATGTTCAATTGAACATATATTAACTTCGAATTTTATTTCATGGTCAAAATCATCACATGATCATATTAGAAATATTTCATCGTCAATTAATATTAGTTCATTATCTGTTAACAATTATAAGATATTAAAATCTTATCATGAAGAATATTCTGTTCTTTATATTCAAACAAATAATATTGCATATTTTGATTTCGTAGCTCGATACGCAGAATTATATAAATCATTATTTAATCGATTTCGACTGAAACAAGAACATATTCATATTATTACATTATATCCTCTGTTTTATGAATTACTTATTAAATTAAAACCACATTTACAAGAAAAATTTGATCGACTTAATTTGCATAAATATCCACAAGGTAAGAAATAAATGTTAAAGATGAATTTTTATCGCAAAAAAATCAAGTATCCCTTGGAATAAAATGTCATAATATTTTCCCCTGAAGTATATTTGACTAATAGTTTTGATAAAATAATCTTATAATTTTCATGAAAAAATCGAATTTAACGATCTAATTCTATGTAGATATGAACATGGATGATAGCCCACTATTGTGTGGTCATTTACGTATTGGCCGAAATCCATCAAACACAAAAGATGTTGTATTTCCTCATCGTGAACGGATGAATATAACTGTTCTAAAATTTCTTCTGTCGCGTCCTGGCCGTGTATTTATCACGACTGATTCTGGTGAAGTTCAACAATTAGCTCGAAAATTATTTGCAACTAAAAATAATGAACCGTCACGTCTAATAGAAATCAATGGTACAATTGCACATATCGATCGTGATTGGAATTATTTAGCTTGTGAAAGTTTAGAAAAAACAATTCTAGATTTTCATGCATTAAGTTATTGTCATTTAGCTATTATTTCAAAAAGTTCGTTCGGACATTTAGCTATTATGAGACGACTTTATCCGTACAATGAATTATATCTTTATTGTAATGGAATTCAAAAACTCAATAATGCTGACGATTATAATAGATATAAATATTCAACATGTTAATACATTTTAATTTACTCAATGCCATTAGAAACAGCTCGACAAATGGAATTTTTTTATACGTTTTTTAAACTATTCGTTTGTTATCACTCAATAAAGAGTTCTGTTATGAAAATATTCACGAAACTATGATTTTATAAAATTTACAAGCTACTTAATTTCAATATAATTGAATTGGCTATCGATTATTTCATAGAAGCACTAAATTTGAAAGTTTTCTTTTCTTACTTTGTTGAAAAATATTTGTTACTTAGTAAAAGAAAACTCGTGGTTGTGACACTAAAATTGTATTTGATAATAAATTTATAGTTATTAAACGTTCATCCCATATCCATACATCATCAATATGAGAATCAATATGTGAACCACATTCGAAATGGTAATCTAAATTGCATAGTTCTACTGGTTTAAAATTCTCGTGTAATCGATAGGTTTTTAAACGTTAGAGTATAGGTTTTGAATATAATAGTATTCCAGTGAAATATTTTGTTTTAATTGTCTGTTTTTTTAAATTAAAATTAATTTTAATACCAAAATCTTGTCTAAGTCGACCCGATTGTGATATGGAATCCAAATACCGTTATCAGTATAACTTAATAAATCATTTTCTTCTTATGCAAAATATTTTACTTTTTCACGATCAAATATTTCGGTTTAGTTTTTTTTGTTTTTGTTTTTGAATCAATTACAAATTGTTGAAGAAAATTATTTCGATTAATTGAAGAATTTCTTTTCAAATAAAATTTGATCAATCGATGCAAATCCAACAAATGACTATCAATAAGAAAAATAAAACAAAACAAAAATAATTCTATGCTTCTCGATTGATCATCATCTAGCTAAGAGAATAACTAATCAATATGACATGTTGAATGATCTTCACAGACATTAACTACATGAAAAAGACATCAACAAATAGATGAGTACAAATAAGATATAGACAGACGGAAAAATAAAGAGATTCTTCTCATAAAGACTCATCGAAATAATAAGTTTTTTTTTTGCTTATTATTGACTATCTTTTTGATCATTGATGAATAAAATATTAAATTCGACATTTGAGTAGATTATCTTCATTTATCATCAAAAAAATAAAAAGTTATATTAATAGAAAATTCTCTCTTGTCTTATCAGATTCTGTTGGCAATGTTCTTTTTTTTATTGAATGACAAATTCTATTTTTTTTATTGATATTATAATTCAAAAATCAAGATTTATTTTAACAAGATTTGACCATGATTTAATAAAGAAAAACACAATAAATTTTCATTTCAAATGAAATGCAGAATAGAAAAAAAAATGTTTTATTAATTCAGTATTAGTGACATCTTGAGTACAAACTTTTTCAAGAATAAAATAAAATAGAA
This sequence comes from Rotaria magnacalcarata, assembly GCA_900239745.1. Lineage (NCBI taxonomy): Eukaryota > Metazoa > Rotifera > Eurotatoria > Philodinida > Philodinidae > Rotaria > Rotaria magnacalcarata. The sequence continues at coordinate 8,553 of OENM01002234.1, forward strand.
ATTCTACTCAATGAGTGATCATTATAGAATATTAATACAAGCTAAAAAGAAAAGATAATTCCATTTTTGTCTCAAACATCCTCAGTCACATTGATCTTTACTGAAATTCGTTGTCAAATATTATCTGAAAGTTTACTAGAGTAATTAGAACAGTAAATTAGACATTGTATTTTTTTTGAAAATCTTTTTATAAAGACCTTTACAGATTTATTTGGTATTTTTGTTTATTTCACAATCAATTCTGAATACAAAAGTGTTTCTTTCTATTATAAAGATAATTTATCAAGAAATTCCACTATTTCGAGAAGTAAATATTTGAAATAAATACATTCTGATAATTTTGTATCTTTAGTTAAATTACAACAGTTAAGTACCTAGAAAGAAAAGAATAAATATCATTTGATATTAAAAATGAATACATACATCCCATGAAATAGACTTAGTGAAAAGTAAATGTGCAAAAAATTTAGCAACATTTCTCAATTTAACATTTTCAAGACCATGAACAATTTCATATTGATCTTGAAAAACTTTTTCAAAATATTTAACATATTCTTTTTTTAAGGTACAAATTCGTTGACCAAGTAAGCCAAAAAAATCTTCATATGTTTGTTGTTCAGCACAAATATTAACAATCACTTGACATAATTTCATCTAAAATTTAAATTATATTAAAACTAACTCAATATTTCAGAAACATGCTTCTTGTTCAGGACTTAAATTCAATTGAATTATTTCCTTTGCATATACTTCATGATCAACACTTGACTCAATTTCTAAACACATTGCTCGACGAAGTATTAATAAATTTGTTTCTCTGTCGTCAATAATTGTTTCTTGTTTTTCTTCTAAGAGAAACATTTTAATTTAATCTTACAAATGACTAATTCGACTTACTTTTTTCGTCATCAACGTTATCTTTATTTCCATCACCTTTATCATTACTAATAGAAAAATTTGATTTATCTTCATCGTCACTATTTTTACGGAAAAACATTGCTCGAATAACATTATATTGTTCTTCATGTTCTTCATACTTTTCATCATATGTAATAGATCTAAAAAAAAGAAGGATAAACAAAATATTTTATTGAATATGAATTATACCAAGTATTGGCTGAGGTTCACATGTATCTAATGTAATCATATGTGTATATTGAATATTTTTATGCACTAAATCAAGACCTCGTGGAACAGCTGGATTTTCTTTAAATTGACCTTCTCGAACAGCAACTAAATCTTCAATCATATCTCGTGTACATTTCTTTAGTGGTTTATTATGTAAATTTTCTAATTTTGAAAATATAGAATTTACTCCACGTGGACTAACTTCACATAATTTTTGTCCACATTCTTTTACGAATTCAATCGCAAGTTCAACATTATCATCAGATGGACTTCCGAGTAAAAGAATTAATATCTCTAATGTAATTATCTCATGTAACTAAATAGAAAAAGAGCAGTAGAAAATATTCTTTGATCTGTTTAATAATACATACTACATTTTGATTAACTAAATGTGCAATAAATTTTGTCGTTGACAAGCATTTGGTTTTATCATTAGATTTATATTGTCGGCGAAATGATGATATTACTTGTTTGACGATTAATTCACCAATTATTTCAATCCATGGATTAATTATCGATACTAAAGCAGCACAGACCGATGCACGAACAAGTGTTGTTGATTGTGCTCGTATTATACTACGAACGAAAAGACCACAACCACGGACGATGTTCTGTTTGAATAGTTCATTAATGATGGGGCATATATTGGATTCATTTGCTTGATCAACAAGAAGATTGATGTTTCTTTCTAAAGCATCCCATTGTGTACGTTGGTATTCAACAGATGATTTATCAACTGATGATGTCTAAATCAAGAAGAACAAAAAGATAGAAATATGTTTTAATGATTTGTAATAATCATACATCTAATAGACGAAGTGTAGCTGGTGGTATATAGAGTCCACCGGTACGTGATGGTACAGGAGATGTTGTTTGAGTTGGAGAAGAATTTGAAGTCGTATTTAATCGTACTTCACTTTTTTTCGCATCATCCTTGTTTCTTTTGTTGTTCATTTTCATCATCATCTGATTTCGATGATGGATTTGAAACACAAGTAAATTTTGATTTGAACATTTTTTTCTAAAGGAAATCGAACGTTACATAAAATGTATTGTGAAAGGACGTGTTACTTTGTATCCGACGAGTTGTTGTTGATTTGACTGTAGACCGACAGAAAAAATTTCATTAAAAAAACGCGAAAGTCAGACCGCATAGGCAGCTGTCAAAAAACCGCTGAAAACCGCGGTTTTTTAAAAACGCGGTGCGACGCGTTTTTTTAAAAAACGAATAAATGGTCTGACTCCCGCTGTTTTTTTAAACGCGTTACGACGCGAATTCCCCAAGACGCGATTTCACAAAAACGCAGAAAAGTCGGTGTTAACCGCGGTTTCAGAATACCGCATTTTTCACAGGTGACCTGATGAGCACGTCATTCTCAGGTGAGTTACCTTTCGTGGGGTGGTGTAGTGAACTATAAGTTCCAATACTTCAAAGCCGCTTTGCAACGACGAAGTTCAAATTAAATTTTTATTTAACGTTACACATACTAAGGTGCGCATCATATCCTTTCTGTTCTTTTACATTGCTGCAGTAACAAACTAAGTATCGACCGAAATACGTAAAGACAATACTGATAAATATTCACTTTAGCGCTAATACCGCGACCAACCGCGTTGCAAATTACGGCGATCGCCGATTAGTGCACCGCGGTTTATGATACCTCAACTAACTGCATTGTAGATTACCGCGGTTTCGATCAAGCTTACCGCGGTTCATGATACCGCGACTACTCGCGTTGAAAATTATCGCGGTTACAATCGAGTGCAACGCGGTTTACGATACCGCGGTTTTTGCTGGAAAATCTTTTCAGTGTGGAAAAGCTTCTGAAAAGACTTCATGTCTAATTTATGAAGAATTACGCAGAACCTAATCAAAGGTCACCGAGGTACCCAAAATTTCAAGCACAGCATGTGTTGAATACAGTAGACAGAATCTTCTCAGCACGTTTCATGAAACCGCGGTGATACACAAAATCACCGCGTTCCATAAAACCGCGACCAACCGCGACTTATTCCACCGCGTTGACATACATGGTCACCGCGTTCCGTAAAACCGCGAGTAACCGCANCTTACAATACCGCGGTGACACAGATGGTAAACGCGTTTTCTTCGAACCGCGGTTTTCCACACCGCGGTTCAACGCGTTTTTTCTAGGACACCGCGTTGTGTCAGAGGACAACCGCGATAGTTTTAAAAAACCACGGTCGACCGCGTTTTTTTCGAAATTTTTTTTCCGTGGGGAATATAATCACTGTCTATGTATCTTGTCACGTGTATATATACATGAACGAAGAAAGATCGATCGAGAGCTGGAAAAAGATGAATCATAAGACAAATTGAATTGGGATTGAGGGTGGGCCCAATTTCGATTGGTTATCTATATATGTCGCTTGATGTATAATTGATAGATAACTAATTAAAGAATTAGGTCAACTTTGACTTTCGACTTCGGTAGATTATTATTATCCTCATTTCCCAAAAATACTTTTTTTAATTTTTAGATACAAATATATCCAAGAGAATGTACACGATCTTGTGGTCGCATTAATCGACCAACTTTATCCCGTCATCAAGGTAATTTATTTCTCTCAAATTATCAAATTTTAGCTCGATTTTTTGCTATAGATTTCATTTCGGATGAAGGTAGCATTGTGATAACAGGCGCGACAAGTTCAACATCATTGATAAAATCAAGACTTTTGATTAAAATTTGATTATAGTTATTCCGACAATATCATTGACAACAACATAATTGAATAGTTTATCTACAGCAACAGATGATAGTGACAATCATCCAATAATATCGAAATTTCCATAAACTCGCTCATTAGAACTCATCTCTAAACAAGATGAAAATGGACAAGTTGCTCTTGTTACCCATTATGCCAACATTTGAGCTGCTCCGAAATGTGTAGTTTTTATATTGGTTTTCTATTTCTAATGATTGGTATTTTCTTAGAAGATTTATATCGATATTATTGTACATTCAATTTTGATGTAAAGAATTTTATTATTATCTTATAAAGATAAACTTTATTAATATATTATAGATTGAATTAAAGAAAGTTCGTCGAGAAATATTGACTAAAGCTGAAATTAAAGATGTAGCTTTTGATGGAACTATTCTTTATTCATTTGAAGATTTTGAAACAGTAATTTTTATTTATTAAAAAATTAAAATTTTACTTTTTGTATTTCAGGAAACACTTGCGTCTGCTAAACATCCAGTGACTGATGAACGAATAACAATTAAAATGAAACGTACAGTAACAGATTCACGGAAATCACCTGAATTCTTTTATTTGACGAATTTAATTGTTCGAAAGTAAGCTATGTGGTTTTCTTTTGTTATGTTATTTTGTAGATATTAGCCCAGGTCGATCGTTCCGGCCACCGGATACTGCAGGAACCTGCAGGAAAGAGCCGGAAAAATCTCCGGTTCTCACAGGAAAACACCGGAAATCAACGGAACGTGGAAGCAGTATTCCCGCCGGAAAATTTTCGGACNTAAAAGAATAAAGTATCTTCCTAAATCTCTTTTGCCGTTTATAATTAATGATATTCTAAGTGACGAGAAATTCTTTTTTATAAGACTAATCGATAGCTTCAACTATATGCTACAACAGTTATTTTGCTCAAATAATTATTCAAATTTTCTCCAAATCAATACTAACCACTGAAAACAAATCATTATCTATCTTTTCTTTTCATTCATATTTTCAATTCTCAAAAAAATAGTCTCTCGGTGAAACATTTCGAAATTCTTACTTTGGGAATAAAATTACAGAAATAAACTGATTTTTATAGTTTAAATACATAAAAATAAGTTGAGAAAATAAAACCTTTTTCTTCCTTCTGCAATCAGCATTGCATGTTCTATTATCGATTATTTAATTGTTTTCCGAAAGCTCTTAATCAACTTGATACATGTCATTTTCTTTCCGAATAAGGCATAAAATAAGAAAAAATTAAGGTAATTTCTTTTTCATCTCTCTTAGAAACCTCTAGTAATAAATTTTTATTGAAACTGGTAACATTTTTCATCCTTTATTTTCTCAAGAATAGCTGACTATCGTCTCTGAACATTTGTATGAAAATTATTTTTCCCAAGTCTATTTTGATAATGTGTATTAAATTCACATCTTCACTTACGATCAAAATCCAACTTTCACTTTTTTATTGTTAAATAGGATCAGTTCCATTTTACATCGCAAAAAAATTATCGGGATGTTGAATTCTCTTGTGGAAACCTTATTGCCTACTATTGTCAATTTAGATTACAGAAAAAAGTGTCTTTGTTTATATAGACGACATCTGTCAGATAGAACAGTTGAGGATGTCGATATAAATACTGACATTTATAATATGAACACAATATCTATAGATGAACATGGAAAATTCATGTGTTCAATTGAATGATTTGCCTGATGAAATTCTTGTGATTATTTTAAAAAAATTGGCTAAAGTAGAAGTACTTTATTCTTTATTCGATGTCAATAAACGATTAAATAAAATTTCACATGACACTGTTTTTACTAATGATTTACCTATTCTGATGTCTGCATCCGATGATTTGATTTATTCATTACCTGATCTAATACTTGATCGTTTTTGCTCATATATTTTACCTAAAATTGATGAAAAAATCGAATGGCTTCATCTTGAATCACGATCAATGGAACGCATTCTTCTTGCTACAAATTATCCGAACTTATATGGAATTAGTTTACATAATATTCAACCAAAAACGGCTATAAATCTTTTTACGGGTAAGATATTTTACTTTTATTCTTCCTATGATAGACACATTAAATCTATAAATGAAATAAATTCACGGATTAATTTCTGATCATCGTTAATTAGATGATTCGATTATTATTAAGTTAACATTTGATTCGTATTTGTTAATACGAAGAGAAGAAGATTGTCGCATAAAAGAGATGATTTTTCCATGAAAGTTAAGTACTGATAGACAAAGTAAAAGACAGAAATTCTCTTCGATTTAAAGTTTTACACAATTTTTTTAATAATAAAATGTAGAATAAAATACATGATACCAGATACAATACAACATTTAAGATGCAATATAAACGAATAAGTAAGTCTAAAAATGAAAATCAATTATGTAAATTGTATGATTATTAAAAAAAGGATAAAGTAAATTTATGTGAACTTTTTTTAGCTTCCATATAAGAATAGTTTTTAATGATTTTTAAAATTTTTTCATTGTTTAGATGAAACTTCTGTGATTGGTACGATTAAAAATCAAGTTTTATCATTAACTATCGACATTAGTACACAGGGATTAAAATATTCTCCATCAGACGGTAACGCAATTATACTTAATCATATATTTACTATGTTCGCTAATTTACAATATTTAAACTTTGGTCGGTCTTCAGTTTACGATGAACGATTATTCTTTTGTATTATACCTTCAACTGTTTTCTCTACAAATTTGTTAGAATTACATGTCTGCTTGAAAAGCTTTCATGATTGTCTTTATTTACTTAATGGACATTTCAATCAACTTCAGACACTTTATATTGATGTGGATTTGATTTTTTCTTCGGATATAAGAAACATCAGTATGGTAGATTATTTTAATTAATATTTAATTTAAATGAATAAATAATATCGGCTTTTTTTCTAGAAAAAGCTACCTACTTTAAAATACTTTTGGCTACACTCTGATACGATTACATCTGCTTACGATGAATTAGTTGTACCGCTTTTACATCGAATGCCAAATTTAGAAAAACTTGATTTGTACTTGAATGTTATTGAAAGAAAAACATTTTTTGATGGTAATGATTTGAAGATGAATATCATTAATTATATGCCACAATTAAACAAATTCACATTTAATATTTGTTCATTAAGTAGTTTTTATAATGAAATTAATTTACCATCAAATGAAGATATTCAAAAGACATTTAGAGATTTTAACAATAAAGAAATTATCTATTGGGCTGATTATTTTCCAGAAAGAAGAAAGGGTCATTGTCGTATTTACTCATATCCATATAAATGGAAATATTATGATGATATAACGAATCATTTTCCAGGTAAAATATTTATATATGTTCGTAGCATATCATTATATGATGAACGCCCTTTTGAACATGAATTTTTCCTCCGAATTGCTGAATCATTTCCATTGATGGAAGAATTATTTGTACGTAATCAAAAACAACAAATTAATAAACCAATTGAAAAATCAAAAAAATTATCAATCATTAAATATCCTTCTCTTAAACAACGTTTTCTTAATAATACTTGCATAGATTACCATGAACAATTTTTATTCGATACTAAAACGTCTTTACCATTTAACGTTCGTGTTAATATGCAGTATGGACTAGTCAAACAAGTGACACACAATTTCACAAGTAATACAACACGAAGTAATTGTGCGAAAATTAATTTCGCAAATTTACGTAAACAAATGAAATTTCCTGAATATTCCGATGATTTTTCTACCGGAAAAGAACTATTTCGTAAACATATAAAAGACTATTTTCCTCATACGCAAATAGACTGATTATTGTTAATTTGTTATTGAAATAAAACATGAATAAAACACTAGAGAGAGAAAAAATTAAATTACAATTACCAAACAGTCGTAGTCATCGAAAGAAATTGCGTATCTAAAAGAATATGAATTTTATTGAAACCAGCAAAGTGAACCTTTTCAATGTTAGTGAAGCTCATCATTGAATTGATATCATCATCAAAAAAACTAAAATATTTCAATTGTAGAAATTTAGTCTTATCTGGTACTCTTCCTTTAGAGCGCTTGATAATCAAGTATGTTATTCAGCTCTAGATGAAAACATGTCAATTGAATATTTGTTTATTGCTCTCGTATTTACAAGATCAGAAAATGAAATCAACAGTTCGAGTGTTCACCACAATTTGACACATAATTGAACTCGATCAGACGTTTTGTCGTCGAGTATTGGCAATAGTATTAATTTCATCATAATTTTCTTATTTTTGTAATTACAAATATAATCGAGCATAAAATTAATCTCTTCGTCTATTTTCTCTACTATTTCAAATGATGTTTTGAGCTTCCGTTGCATTTACCTTTATTAATTGTTGTCAAAATGCAAATTCTTCCCAGGGAAAAAAATTTAAAAAAATGCGTTCAGCAACGGTAACTGAAACCGCGTAAATCATCTGAATACCGATGCATAAAATATCGCGACAAAACGCGGTTTTCATGCAAATTCCTTCTGGCGAACACCAGAGTCGCTCGCCTCTGAAGCGCTGAAGTCTACCTGAATCTTGAAAATTTCAGGTATGGAGCCCTTCCAAGGGCAATGTAGTGAACTCTTTCGAGCTTCATTTCTACAAAATTACTTTGTAGAGTATCATACACACCCTAATTCGAATCACATAGCAGAAAAAAAACGACTGAAACTATGCATATTTTGCTTATGAGACAGAAACACTATTATTAAATAAGAGACCGTCCTCTCTTTTGTCTTCGATACTAGATATCCGAATTGATTCATATGACGTGTATTTTCGAAGACGTTACGAGATTGCGTTGCTCTTTTATTGTAAACATATTGAGTACTGATTACTGTATTACCTTGAATTAATGTTCACAGTGAGAAAGTTCATTCATTTTTATCACTTTGTTTCGGACATAGGAAACGTATATCTTGTTTTTGAGCCTAAATAAAAAATTTAGTTTCTTAAAAAAAATTGTTTATTTTTCGACCGAGAGCAAAAGACAAAAGTATGAATTGATGAAGATTCATTTTTTCATATAGAACAAGTATTTGAAATGTTTATGAATCAGGCAATCCATGAACTAGCAGTTTGAGCAAAACGTGATATATTTTACGTCAACTTAAGACTATTTTCACATAGAATAATTCAAAAGAAATAAAAAAATTAACAAAAAGTGTTGCATTTATTTACCACTATTAATTTTTAGAATAGCATTCATTGATCTAGCAAAGAAAAAGACAACTGCTGAGTTGTGAATCTTATTCGTTTTGAGAGGATATTTTATCTGCGTGGTGATTGAACATACATCTCAAACATGACGGGACATCAGTTCATATTTCAAATATTACATTGAAAGGTTTTTTTTCTTGACTCTCTCTAAAATACTCACGATTCACAATCCCGCAAATTAACTCATACTTGCAAAGTTTGCGTCCAACCTTTAATTGTTTATAAACATTATTTACACCTCCACTAGTATCGAACTGTCCCCTAATCACTCTACTAATCCAGTGCAAAACTTACTGTGCTTGTGCTACATTATATTTTGATTGAATTTATTCATCAAAATAGAAATCAAGATTTTCTACCAAATAACTAAAAACAAATTGATTCTAATTCATTTTCTCTACTTTTCCGTTACATTTTTATGAAAGTCGATTTTTATCGCTCGAATGTATTTCAGTTTTAAATAAATGTATGTGGAGTTTTCTATTTTCTCTTACTACTCTCCAAAAATATTTTTGTGATAAATTCTATACTGATTACTTTGAATTAGCAAGTGAGAGAAAAATATCTGTTGTTGGTTTTTTTAAAATACTAACAAATATTTTTTTTTGATACAAGTTGTGATCTTTTCAAGGTGTCGAGTGCAACCTTTTACCATTAGATAAAGCAACTTCGAGGCGTCTATCATTATAAGATTCATTAGGAACAAAGGAGTTTTTTATGATAGATCTCTAATTGATATATTTTTCGTTAGTTTTCATAGGCACCTAGTCTCCAATTGCAACAAAATGTAGTCTGGAAGATATTGTAT
>OENM01002235.1:0-19732 GCA_900239745.1 Rotaria magnacalcarata
AGTTTTATTCACTGTTAAATATCCTGAATATGATGGATAAGAATAATCAGGTTGTAGGTTGACTCGACTTAAATTTCTTGCTTGATCAATTTGACCCGATTCGATGTAACGTGAAAGAAAGAGTGGTTGACCAGGATCCCAGGTGAATGAATCCGACAACGGCTCTTATCGAATCCGATAGGATTCCTGGACACGGACCTATTGTCCGTTCCGACGGAAAAAATCATTTTCTTATTCACGATCAAATAAGCATTTTGAGCTATCAGAGCGCAAGGCTAATTCGTGAGAGTTGGATTCCGTTAAAATCCAACATCTGATCCGATTGGATCCGATACCAAGGATCCGATCGTAGATCCGTATCCAGGAATTCTATAAGATTTCGTCGGTTTTAATGAAACACATATGGTATTCGGTATATTCACTGTCTGATCCTTGTCGGAATCCGATAAGATCCTACTGTCGGAATGGTTTTCCTGGGATCATCATTTGTCTGAATAGGTGTTTGTGGAACCTTTGCTAAAAAACGGCTTAGTGGATTAAAATCGTAGGCAGAATTTATTAGATAGACAAATATGAATAGATGATGTCAAAAAGACATTGTTTGCAATTTTACTGTAAGAGCGTTATGACTTCTTATCAGTAGTCTAAATATGAATGTGAAAATGAAGCGAAGTTATCTTCGATTACTTCTCTATACCTGTGGTTTGTCAATAAAGGACGACCATGAGCCGACATTATGATACATAAAAAAATGAAAAATTGTCATGATGAGCGGCTAAATATCATTAAAATAATATTATCAGTTAGTATACAGGTTAGTATGTCATCTTTTCTATTGTTTCTAGAGATTTCAATTAAGAGAAATTAATTGTTCTTAAATATCAATTACAATTAAGAATAATAGCACGTGTTTCTATTGAATATTAGATATATTATGAAATATATTTCAGCAATCCATGCAAATCGTAATTTTACTTTGCTCTTCGAATAAATAGACATTCTTCGAAAGAAAAACTAAGTTTCACTTGATAAGACCTATAGAAATAAAATATTAGTTCAAATTCTAAAACAAAGCTGTGTTTCCTTGCAGAACATTTTTTTCTCATATACATAATACTATTTTCAATGCAGATCTAATTTTCGAAATCTTGAATGTTCTCTAAAGTCACTAAATGTTAAATAGTGATGCTACTGTTGAGTATACAAATGTTAGCTAACTTGAACGTCATAAGTCGAAACTTTCGATACGGCTTACAAACTCAGTTGTCAAGTAGTTTTAAGTTCTTCAAGTCTGACGAAAAGAAAAACTAAAACAACTATTCAGCGTATCAAAGAATGCAAGTAGAAGTTTGCAAATGTGAATTGAAATTTCTTTATCCAAACATTTACTAAAGCAAAAAAGCGTCCATAAGTGGTTTTTATAGTTATTTTCCTGTTTATTTAACAATCTAATACAAAAAAATTAGCTTGGTGCAAAAACAATCGATAAAAGTAAAAGTATATAATTGATTCTAGTTAAGCTGACACAAATCGATCAATAAGATCAAATGCAGCTCGTGGTTGATCAGCAGGGACCATGTGACCAGCATTGCGAACCCACGCAACAAAGAACGAATTGTATTGTTTCAAATAGCCAGCTACTTCAGTATCAGTATCTTTAACTTTCCAAACTTTTCGTTCAGCACTTCGAAATTCATCAGCATATTGCCATTGAAGTTTATCAACCCAATTCATAGTTACTGATGATGCAATAATAACATCGAGTAAACCATTGTAAATGAGCACTTTATAGTTATTGACAATAACAGCAACTTTTCCAACAATGGTTTGCATGACATCATTTGATAAACCCTTTTGAACTCTACCACCATCGTTATAAGTTAAATTTCCAACATGAATTTTAAGACGATTTTCACTTGCTGTTACCCATGGCACATAGTAACCAAATGCTTCGGGTGATTGAGTTAATAAATAATTATAAACATCGTTTAAACCAGTTGAATTAGAATAAAATTCATCAAATAAATTACCGAATAGATCGTAAGCTAAAGCATATTGTTGCAAGCGAATAGCATTTCGTGCTAATGCTGTTTGTAAATTAACAAATTCAAGCTGACGTTCATCAATCAATCCAAATTGATACATCACTGGTCCATAATCCCATTGATTATAAGGATCGATAAGGCCATCGCCGATAGCCATACCTTTAAGATTGATTTTTATTTTTGCTTGTGGATTTTCAACATGAATTTTATACACAATAGCTGGTACATATTTTCCACCATACGATTCACCTGTTACATAGAATGGTGATGCAGCATATTCATAATAGATTTGAAAAAACTGTGTTAACATTGAGTATAAATCACGAGCCACTTCATCTTCATTAGTTACATAACCATCTTCACTTTTAGTAAAACTATAACCTGTTCCAACCGGTTGATCAATGTAGAGAAGATGATATTTCATATTCCATGTTGTAGCACTCGGATGAAGTTTTTTTTCTTTATCAACCATGATAGGACCTTGTTCGGCAAATAAACCAAATAATGATGATGCACCCGGGCCGCCTTGTAACCAAACAACTACTGGTGCACTTGCGTTGCCACTTTGTGCAGGAAAGAACCAGAAAAACAGATTGCTTTGAAGAGTTTTATTCACTGTTAAATATCCTGAATATGATGGATAAGAATAATCAGGTTGTAGGTTGACTCGACTTAAATTTCTTGCTTGATCAATTTGACCCGATTCGATGTAAGGTGAAAGAAAGAGTGGTTGACCAGGATCATCATTTGTCTGAATAGGTGTTTGTGGAACGTTTGCTAGAAAACGACGAAGTGGATCATAGCCATGAACATAATTGAATGCATAAGCAATAGTAAATATCAAATACCAAGAGAACATTGTTCGCTATTGTGTTCTACGTGTCTTCAATATTCTTATCTGTATTTAAATAGAAAGACAGGCTTGTATTTATATAAATAATGAAGATTGTTCGTCAACTAATGTTTTACGTTTATTTGCTAGTTGTCACTGACAGAGCAGTCATAAATTTACGGAAAGCAGTTATTACGATAATGGTATTCAATAAGCAAACGACGAACGAAAGCGTAGACTTTTCTCTCAAATATAGGGGTCGATATGTGCCGTTGACTTTTAGAAATTATTTAAAAGCAGAATAAAACAATCAAATGGAATAGATAGATAGACATTTACATAATCGACTTTCTATCTGACATAAGATTTTATGCTGATATTTACAAAAAGAAGTTCTTATCATTAATTTTCTTTGTATCCAAAGAAAAATCTTTACGCGTCAGCATGCAGTAAAAGAAAAGCGCTTTAACAAAAGTTATCTTCAATATTTTTTACTTATTTATTGATGTTTCTTTTTTTAAGTATCATTATGAATAAGCATAAAAAATAATTTGCTGTACACAGTTTACCGTTTTCAAAAACAAACGGATAGTAAAATGATTTCCAAAGAGTGCTTGTAATTTTTTAAATCTTACTTGATTTACTCGAAATATAACTGTAATACACATGTTAGTCGAATAAACTGGAAATACATGTGATCCTTAATTAAATTTCGTAAGTACTTTCTAAAATACAAAATACTATTCTAATTGCCTCGACCCAGTCTATATAAATTGTCAAATAGAAAGCATGAAGTTATAGATGTTCGTAAAATTGCAAAAAATCCAGTAAATATAAGTACACATTTCATAATTAAATAAACCGTGTCTAACGAAATATATCGTTGAATGTATCGAGTTAAATTCTTTTTATTATCATTAATAAGAATATAACGTAGAACTAATACCGTATGAAATATGTCTGGTCCATACCAATTCAATAAACGAAGATTCGGACTATGATAAATCGATACTGAACATGTTGTTGATAAAAATGTTGGTCCGTGCAACCATGATTTGTCAGTTCTCGATATTGCTCGTATATGAGAATCAAACATTGTAGTCCATAGTTCGAGTGCAATTTCAAAAAAGAAATATACTATATACGATTGATAGAGTAATCCAATGCAAGCATACATTATAAAATGAGCATATTTATCTAATATGTATTCGAAATATTCTCCAAGTAATGATTTTTGATTCAAAGAACGTGCTAAGATCCCATCGAATGAATCAAGAAAGCCGGATACTGTATGAAAAATAGCAAACAATAGGTACTTTTGTTGACTAAAAAAGAAACACAAGAATTAGTTTTATTTTAATGTTTTAGAAAATAAAAAGAACTTATTCATACCCAAAATATCGAATACTAACAAACATAAGTACAATACGAATCCAACATAATGTATTCGGCACATTAAATACTACTGACCATCCATTGACGTTGATATTTGTCACTAAATTGAAATGAGGAAATGGTAAATATTATTTTTAGAAAAAACTACTCAGCATACCATTATGAGTCGTCATTGTATGTTTTCTTTTGTTGACTTCTATATGGAAATAATATGACAGACGGTTTATTGATTACTGCTATGATTCAAATTATTCCAGCATACTATTATTCATAATTAGTTTTTCTCTTTTTTCACTTAAACAAACCGCCAGAATAATATTCGGATGAATTTTATTAGAAAGAGTAACTTTTTTTATATATTTGTTTTACGTTATCAGATGTCGATATGCAAGTACTCATATATATATATATATATATAAGCGTATTATATTTCATCTACTACTAATATTATTATTATACATTCACAGTTATACGTAAGGCGAACACTGTGGGAAAAAACTAGTCTGGCGTAACTGTCAATAATGCGTTAAACATACGTACGATACGCATTGATGAAACAATTATCAAATTAAAGGAGCTATTGAAAAGGTTCTCATTATGCAAAGACATAAATACGGGTTTCTTCTCTTTTTTTCTGTCTACTAACTAGACGTGTGAGTGAAGTTTGTAGGACACACACATTAAACTTATATTACCGTTGATGAAAAGGGAGCTAATAATAAAGATATATGTATATATGTCAAAGTGATATGAAAGAAACCAGCAGTACGTGTATTTATCTATCTATCACAGCATACGCCTCTTTTTCGATAAACTAAATATTGAATTTTTCTTTCAATGATCAAATATGTAAGATTGTCCGCTGAAAATGCTGTATGTCTATATGTTAGTCAAGTACATGCGCCATTACTATTCCAAATGAATCACAAATATGTTTGTTATAAGCAGCATCTTGATCCGAAGAAAGTCATAGAAGAAGAAGAACAGTCAATATTTATATCTAACGAGTATTGGATGAGGAATGCAAAAACTATTTTATCAAGGTTCCAAGAAAAAATTCTAAAGAATTATTTTCAGATAAAAGCTAACAAGTGTCGTCTAGGTTTTTATACAGTAGATATTGATCGAACAAAAACGATTTTCTCTAAGTAAGCAACAACAACAACAATAAATGGAAGTACTACTGAGTGATTGTAATTTTTATCGAAATTTACAGAAATTCCCAACTGATAAATTGTTCGTCATTGAACAGTAATTATGAAATTAAATGACGTAAATTAACAATGACAAATATCCTTTTATTAGACAATCGAAGAAGCGCATTCTTGTCTCAATCGTTAAATTAAATTATCAAATTATCCTCTCTCGTTTTACAGTGTTCACGATGAAAAAGAAAAAGATAGTAATAGTAATTGTGCAGATCGTAGATCTTAAGCACTACCAACGATGTCTTGTTGACGTCGAAATTTTAGTTTCTTCTATTGTCTAATAAAAGAATGACTACTGTTGTTAATTTACTTCCTATAATAACTTCATCAATTCTAACATCAATGTTCAATGAAATTCACTGTGTCGTTCAGTGTGAATTCTTGATTAAGAGAAGCGTGTCATCATAAAAAAAGGTCATTAGTAATCAATGAAAACCAGTAAATTGGCTTGATGTTTGATTTTCCTTTCAGGATATAGGCAAAAGTGGCTATTAAATTTCATGAGTCTTACATGAAAGTTATATAAAATGAAACCAATCATAACAGTTAACCTATTTCAATTTTTATTAATCTACAACAGATATTTTAATTAAGTAAAACTTATAAATATTCTATTTCATCACACCTATAGAATTCAAATTAGGAGAAATATTCTTTTTATTCAGTGGAAAATGAAATACGTTAATGTTAATGTCAGTTTTTATTTGAGGTCTCTAGTAAAATGAACGCGATCAAGCATAATATGAACGAGCAAAACATGAATAAAAACTGTAAAAATACTCACATAGAGTTGAAAACTGCAAAAATAACTTTTCTAAAAATGTACCCAGATTCGGCATGAATAGGAACCTTAACCCTCGCTTGCACTCTCTTTCATATCAATACACTTGAAAAAAAAAGAATAAAAGTCACACGGCATCTAGTTCTCAATATGGTGCATACCATGTTCGCCGATGTATACGATCAATAGGAAACGAAGAAAAAAAACACAAGAAAGAGTATCAACGACACGTAAAAAAAACTTGACTGCATGGAATACAATCATTTTTTTGTCTAGATTTGTATCACTCCACTGACTGAAAATAATGCCGATTATTTTTGCTGTCAAGAGATTCATATTTATCGATATGGAATGTTTCTCTGTGAAAGATTTTTTTGCAGGGAATGAAAAGAATGCAAAAAATTTGAAGTTGTAATCAAATGTAGACGAGAAACAACAGGAATTTAAAACAAAAGTAGAGGGAGCGAGAGCTTACAAAATAAACAAGAGTAAATCGGTAACACACGAATACAGAAATACCTTCAGACTTTGTCGTTCACTTAGAGAATTTTTCATTTCTTTTTTTGAACAGAAATCGTCCTTACAGAAAACCAATCATAAAATAGAAAATTTTTCTAACACCATTTCTTTCTTCTCGTCCCATCATTTTAAAACAAACAAACTTTTAATGACTTTTTTTTCATTATATATTCTTTCACTTTTCTGTTCTTTCTTTTTGGAGAGTTTTACAACTGGAGCTATAAAATCTTGAATTAATGTTAGAAGTATCCAAAAGAACATCAAAGAGAATCCATATAACTTATATATGAAGTGATTGTTAAGCTTTGATCCTTCTTGTCTTGTTTATACACATTTGAAAGGTCATCATGAAGAACAATCAGACCTTGAATTTCAGTGCATTCAGAAATTCGATATTGGCTATACTATCTACTTACTATCAAGAAAATAGTAATTACTTTTCGTAACAATCTACGCACTAGATTTTACTTACACAAGTCTTTTTTTATACAAAACGAGTATCTTACAGGCTTGATTTTTCGAGTAGAGTTTTATTGTTTCTGATGATATTTGAGTACATCTAAACCGTAGGTATGTATGTATTGAGACGTCATATGTGATTTATCTCAAAATATTTCTTTTGAAAAAATATTCCTCCTTGAGATTCTCAATATTCAAGGCGAGCAGACAGTCTATATTCTAGTCCTCTTTTAATCACTAGAGCATTATCTCTAAGTTAAATATAAAAATTTACTCGAGTCAAATAAAATAGTAAAAAATGTATTGGTATGAGAACTAATAATGTCACTAAAAAATGTATCATACGATACTTCGACATGAATTCTGATGATTGTTGATTCAATATATATATGCGTTTAAGATATGTATTACTTTACTTGATTTTAATCTACACAATATAAACTGGGAATCTTAGGAATTATGACATATGCTATACTGTATAAACCGTTCTATTTTTATTTTAGACTTAAAGACACTTCAAAGATAATATGATAGCGTTTAGTACGATGATCGCCCTAGTGTATTACTGTTGAATATAGAACACTAACAGAATGTTTACTAGTACGCAGTAGTCTACCGTCTATATTGATACTTTTTTCTCGTGCACATCACTGATACACTTCTTACAAATATAGAAAACTCTTAAAAAAAACCTGCTCTAATGTTCTTCTTGCCAACTAGTATAACCTACTACTAGCTATTTGATCGTGTTTGCTAAAAGGAATGGGAGAAAAGTTGAATAACATAACATAAATCTGAAGTTGCAATTCAAAGAAGAATAGTTACTTCCTGTTTGCCGTTAATTTACTGGATGCTCTTGAAAATGAAATATTAAACAGAAAACATACAAAAAAAAACATTTTCTCTTCACGCATACACATTGTTGTATTACCATATACTTACTAAATTTACTAAGAGAAACAATAGAATGAATACATGAAATAAAAACTTAATTTTATCATAATGAGATTGAATTCATTACAGAAAAAAAACGGCACATTTCATATGCGTGCGATATTGTAAAGAAAGTTTTGCTTCAAAATATCTAGAAAAAAGATCTCTCACGCGAATCAAAATTTTAATTATAAGCTTTCAAAAAGTATTTTTACTACTTTATTGTGTCTACCTCACTTTTTTTTTCGTCCTCTTTCTTCTATCTAACGATTTTTTTTGTCTTATTAACAACTTTGAAATAATATAAAAAGATCAAATGCAATAAGACATGGTCAAGTCTGTGTATAGCCTAAAGTAAAAGCAACTCACTTACGGTGAAGAATATCGTATTTCAATGTTTTGTGTAATGAATGATGATGAAACTTAGTGATATTGTATTTATATATTTCTTTCTTTACACATATGTCATTGCTTTAGGGCGCGACATCGTAGGACAGACAGCGAAAACTAAGAATGAAATCATTCTCTTTCTTTTTCATGCATATCCAGTCAAATGTCCTATTCGTTATCTTATCGATTTATTTAATACGTCGCCAGACAATATACTCATTGTAATAAAATTCATTGATCAGACTACAGATATCGAACTTAAAATCAACGAATTTTTTTCTGAACACTATTGAAAATTTTCAATCAATAAGATTAATAAAAAAATATTGAGAGCGAAAGAAAGAAAGAAAGAAAGAAAGTATAATCATACATGGGGATTAGAATTTGCATATTTTATTAGATTAGAAGTCAATCCGTTATTAGCTTGTTGTATTGAAAAAGAATATATTCTCTCATTAAGTAGCGATTTCAAATCCAATGTCACTAATGAAAGAAAGCCTCAGCTGATCGCATCTATAGTCATAACAAAATAGTTTGCTACTAATACTTTTCACTATGATACAACAGGCTATGTCAATAGCGTGTCAACATATGCAAGACGAATATAAAGCTAAATTTATATTAAAATCGTATGCTAATACTTTGGCCGAAAATAAATCTATTTTTAATTGGCTGTATGAAAAATTTACTCAATTGAATTTACGATATCCTTGGAGTAAAACTTAAAAATGAAATCTATTGAAAATAATTTATTTTCATATTTCATGTCTCGCATAGATCTTATTGGTCAGCAACTTGACGAAAAAAATAATAAATTGTTTTTGATTCAATACACTGTTCAATTAGTAATACTATTTAACCTATTGAATCCTATATAAATATTTTGCCATTCTGATTGATTTAATAGATTTCAAACAATTTATGGATATTGCTTATTATTATATTGTTCGTTGCTCTGTTAATTTTCTTCATGATATCAAGTATAAAAACATTTTGTAAATACAAACGAAATCAACGTATGATAGAAAAAAGATCATTATGGAATCAGAGATTTCCACAGAAAAAATCTCATATTTATTCACGTTCAATAAATACATTCCAATCGATAATTAATAATAATTATTATTCAAAAGAACCAAGATCTGCTTATATTTTATTCAAATGTATCTATTCAATATTTTTTATTTGCATTTTGTTAACAAGGTAAGATTCATCTGTTGATTTCTTATCTAGCAAAAAAACACTATTTCGTAGTTGTCTTCTTATGTGGATGATTATTCTTCTTCTTCAAGGAATAACAATTGAGAGGAAAATTCATGATTACATTGAAAAAGCTTCATTAGAATTGATTTCATTTATCGATCATACAGCTTCTGTAATATCTTCGAAAGAAACTTTTTCCTTCGATGATATTTTCAATATTTAGAAAACCAATTGTTTTATCAATTCAATTCAAATAAATGATGATACATTGACAAATAATGGAACTCTTTCTGTAAGATTAACATTGAAAAATGTTTTTTCTTTCGGAAAACTGTTTTCAGATCAATTTTCAATTGAAATTCGCATTAAAAGGTGTATCATTTTTAAGAAATGTAATTTAAAATTAAGTTGAGAATCTTTCAGAATTTCTATTTACTGTTCTAATAGATTCTCCATGATCTATCAATACGTTTGACAAACTTAGAAAAATTATTTCATTCTTGGTTTATGTAATTAAGATTATTTCTAAAATAAATACTCTATTAATTATTATTCTAGTATTCGATTACTCGCAATTGCTTGTACTATTGTATGTCTGAGTCTATGTGGATTTGTTATTTATCTAATATTTAAAAAACTTCATTGTTCTCATCTGAAATCATTTAAATATGCAAACATTACTTTTATGTAACCAAAAAGATTAGTAAATTTAAAGTTCTATCATGTTCGATTTTAGATTATCAATTGTCTATTGGATTGGTTTTGTTGTCTGGTATTTTTAAAATGTAAATCTATTGACTCACTAGCTCTTTTCTTGTGTAGGTTTACCAAATGTATTCTGTTACTTCCACGTGTAGCTGGTGCCTGTTCAACTTGCAATGATTTAAAAGAACAACAAGTTTATACTTCAGTAGGAAAGTTTTGTTTTAATTGAATTATCAATTCTTTCTTGTTCTATGATTTAGTTATTGTTTGCTAGCAAATGGTTTAATTCGACATTTCTTATAGCAATGAATAATCATTCTATTGATATTGATCAATTGATTGAGTAGAAATGATTTTTTTTTAAAGAGAAAATTGATGATGAAAATGTTCGTTTCTAGAAAATGTAAAGAAAATTCATTATTATGGTCGGTTAATTATTTTATTCGTTTGGGACTCTTAGATAATAATGTGGATCAAGTAAATGTTGTTTGATTGATCTAATTTCAGAACGAATATTAAGAATTATCTCTATTCTTTAGAATGTTAGTAGAGATAAAATGAATATGGAACATCTTGATGTCGACGAATACTATCCAGTAAGATAATTTGAATGCGAAGTTAAAGAAGAAACTTTTTACTTAACTGAGCCACTGCATCAAACTTCTGTATTGTTTGCGAAAATGCTTATAGGCTGAGTCTTGAATGGCGACATTAACTTGAAGCTTAATCAATAAGCCCTTGATCAGCATATACTGTTTGGTAAAGAATTACCGACGAAATTCTCCTATATAAACTGATAAAGGAATCTCAGGAATTTTAGATAAATCTTTGTAAGCTTGCGAATGAAAAGTGTTGTGAAATTAGGCAATTATGTTAGTTTCTATGAAATCTCAGTTAAAAAATTGTCTATTTACTCCTAATTCTCTGATAGCTATTTTCCGTTTGATACTATTATCCACAATTAATCTTTTTATTGAGTTGCATACACGTTAATCACATAACTGCTTCGAACTACAAACGACTTGGTTTTGATAAATACTACTATTCATTAGTATTCTTACAACATTGATTCGGTTGCAGATGTTCTGATCTCCTTTCACTCCATTGTTGTTTGTTTTTGAATAATATCTATTTTAGGGTTATTCTAAATATGAACAACGCTTTGTTCATTGTCAAATTCTTCATGAACTCCATCAGAATTTTGTACAATTATTCTGCCATACTTTTGTTAAACATCTAGTTTGTTAAATAAATCCAAATTTGACTTTTTCTGTATCGTTTAGCTATCTAATTTTTCTTCTTGCAATAGCTTAATTATTTAACAGCTTCAATTATTACAGCAATAGGTCATTTTCTTTTATATCTAATAACAATTCGTCTTCGTCGATGTATACAGTAAAAGCCTTCGAAACTATTAACAACTTAATTCTTTTGAAACAATTCTTTAGAAAACATAACTATCAACATAAGCATTTCCATTTCTCATTTCAATCTTCACCAATACTTACTAGACATCATTCTATAATATTACCTTGGTATCAAAATAAACAAGATGATATTGAAAGAACGGAATACGAAAATCAAGTTCAATAAATTCATACAAGATGTTATTAATCACACTTGTGTCTAGAAATTCTTTACTTGTCTGTTTATCATTTGATTTGTTCATGATGTTGTTTTGTTTTGAATTAATGAAATATCTTCAAATTCGTTTCATTTTCTTTTCGTTCTTTCCGTCATCATTTCTAAAAACTCAATAAGAAAAAACAAAGCCATGCAACAGATTAATTTATTTAATAACATCAAATTAAGAGCAAATCAAGTATGTAATTAGAATTAGAAGTGATAATTTTTTACGCGAATATTTATCTAGAATAGGAACAATGAAGATTATAATAACAGATTGAATAAAAGATCAATGTATTCAAGAAAAACAATCATTCTAATAGTTATTGCTGTTATTGCTGGATTGGGACTAGTAGCGGCTGTAATACTTATTTCTATTGGTGAGTATCTTCAAATTAAAATTTATTTATTGCATTATTTTAATTCAGAATTCCATCAAATTCATCGTTTGTCTCGTGAAACATCGGGTGAAAAATTAGATACTTCATATATATTCTTTCTACCCTAATCTCATCACCTATGTAGTTTTCTTGTATCATTAGGAAATTTAATTCAGCTTGCGTTTTAATCTGAATTTGATAAGTTCGTTTCTCTTTTTGTAGCATTAGCAGTTCGAACGTCCAACTCAATGAATACGACCATAGTCACTACAATTTTACTCTCAACTGAAAATAATGATGCACATCATATAAATAGTATGAAATTGTCAACTACGATACCTACAATTACAAAGACTACAGTTATAACGAGAACATCTGTTGCTACGAAAAATTCATCTGGTACTACAACATAATTTTTTTCATAATAACAATATGTTTTTAATTCATCTAACAAACATTTTCTTTTGCCTGTAGAAAAATAAATTCGATAATGTCATTAGCTGAACAAATCTAATTAGAACATTAAAATATAGATTTATTCGCATAGAATAGATATTAGGAATAAATTGAAGAATGAAGCATACCGAAAGATGACAAAACGATTAACTGTCGATATATAACATATTCATAGGGATGAAGTGTTTATTCCAGTGTTTGAAATCAGAATTCATTTTTAAAATGAAGTTGGTTCCGTATACACTAGACACCTCATATACAGCATTCAAGACACTTCCATCAAGAATCCATTGTTTTTCTAAAGCAATTCAATGAATCGAGTATTCATAATATAACATACAAGTATCTAGATCTTCAGCGTACGGTCGTCTATTTTACTGTCATTAAATTCACAGCAGTGTAAAAGAAACAAAAGCTTATTTTCTACTATTTACATTGTTTGATTGGCTCATAGTTATAAACGCAAACTCTTAAGAGTAGAAATATATTGGAACACACTTAAAAGCGACAAGAACTAGCGCCTCTATCAATTACACGAAGAAGGAGAACACAACGACTGATAACACAAACTGATCTAATTTATATCATATAGAGTGCTGATAAACGTTGCATAATTGTACTACATAACACAAAATGCATCGGTGAAATTAATCTTGTATTTTTTTTGCTTGCAAAAAATCATAACTGCGGCACATTTGATTGTTTTTCACTTATTTGTCCATAAGAAGAGAAGTAAGAGAATAAACAACAAGCGTTGGTAGTGACGCGTGAATAGTGACAGAGGTATGATAAGGTACGAGCATAATAAAAAACAATGATATATGACCAAAAGAGAGAGAGAGAGAGTAATGAGAAATTCAGCAAGGACAACATGGTAATAACAAGTAAACATGATAATACGAACGATAAGAATAACGTCTATGAAGCAAAAACCAATGAAGCATGCACAACTACCTGATCAGACACTCTCTTGAGCGAACTCGCAAGGATTTGTGACATTTCAAAACTTTTTATTTATTCAACCATACTGACTATCTGAATATCCCCAATTACCATCAATGAAAATTGTCATGCATGCATATTTTATTAAAATTTAAAATTGTGAAACATACAGAAAAAATTAACTGAAAATATAGCTGAGAATATGAAAGGAGGAAACATTTTGGCAAAATATTTTCGATGTCACTGTTGTTTATATTTGATGGAAGTGTTTGAATCAGGGCTCCTAATGGGATGGGATGGGATGAAGGTTCAATCCCATGGGAAATGTGATTATTTTTTTAAAGAAAAATGATTATTCATTTATGTCACACTTGACAATAGGTGAAAAGTGTGAATATTATCATTCTTTTTCTGTACTGGTCATTAATCCAACTCCGAGCTCTATTCGAACAATTGAATAAAGAATACGATAAAACATAGAAAACAGAAATAAACATAAATGTTCTTTTTGTTTGAACGTTTAAATAAAATATCATCATCTTTTGTTTTATAAATTGTTCAATATCACCTTCTATAATTATTTCTTCCTCATTATCATCCTTTGTTTCGGATAAACAGGAATATTCAGTTGAGAAAGTCAAATTTCGTTTACAACATCACAAGCAGAATTAAAAGGTATTGATAGTGATATTCCAATCAGGAATGCACCAATTTCTAGTACATGGTACGATAGATAAAATTTTTGCCTAATGTAGGAGGCAGTCGTCCTCTGATTCCGTTCCATATATCAGCCAAGATCATCTTTTTCGATCTATGAAAAACTATGATCCAAATTTATTAAAGATGAAAAAGCGTTTTTGGATTTGACTCCCAATTCCAATTTTCAAGTCGTTNAAATCCAACCTAGTTTCAAACTTTCAATTTGCATTACACAAATTCTAAGAATAGATTTGAAAAAGCGTTCAAAACTGAACAGAAAAATATGAAGAAAGAGATGTTCAATCGATAATTCTCACTACCGGGCACGTCATTTTTAAGTAGGGAAAAGATCCAATCCCGTCAATTTCTTGAATTTTTTATTCAATGTTTACATGTTCTCAGCATTGGGAGTTATGGATTAAACCTCTTTTTACTTATTTTTTTTCTGTTCAGTTTTGAACGTTCTTTTCAAATCTATTCTTAGAATTTATGTAATCCAAACTGCAAGTCTGAAACTGAATTGGATTTGACCAAAAACGACTTGAAAATTCAAATTCTGAGTCAAATCCGAAAACGTTTTTTAATCTTTCATAAATCTCGGCTATCGTTTTACATAGAGCAAAAAATGGTCTTGACTGATATATGGAATCAGAGAACCGCTCCACTCTGCATCAAGCAAAAATGTCATCTTGCTTGCAATGTACTAGGAACTGGTGCATCCCTAATTCCAATATTCAAATCGGAATGCTGGAAAACTTCGAATTTCCAGTTACAAAAAAAAATAAACCTTGATTTTCAGTAAGATTTTTCGTAATATAGCGAATCCCATGGGAGCCTTGAGATGGGATGAGACGACTTGCATTATCTCACGGGACGAAAATTTCGTTCCATCCCATCCCATTCGGAGCCCTGATGCATCATTCCATGCAATTAATTCAGGTCATCAATGAAGACTTAAATAACAATCATAAACCTATTTAAATAAAAATATTATTTATTTTCCCATTTATTATTTTTTTTGAATTTACTTTTTAAGTTAAAAATTTTACAATTCCAACTGATATGCTATCTTCTCCTGTTTCATTAACTATTGATAGACTTTTAAAATGTTCATTTAATAATAATTTATATTCATACGCTGCTTGTTCAATATTTCCAGCAGCTTCATGTTCACAAGCTTGTACCCATGACCAATCAAGTTGATGAATATTTTTTAACCATGCATAAACTCCATGAATAGCCACACTATTATGAAGTTTAATAAGTGATTGCACAAATGCTATTATTACAAATTCGAATTCCGGTGCCTTTATAATTAGAATAGTTAATTCAAATAAGTTCACCTCAGCTTGACCTAATGAACAAACATGCATTAAATATTGATTACAATTTCGTGCAGCTGATTCATATTCACCACTTCGTACAGCGGTTAAAATAATTGGAATATACGTATACGATTAAGCCATTCCAAACGAGTAGATTTATTCGTAAAAAAATTTAACAGTCTGAAAAAGTAAATATTTGAATAAACAAAAAAAAAACAAAGGGGGGAAATGAAAATTTACTCTAAGTAATTGTGGAAGTGGAAGAGCTACTCCTTCATATGCATTGTACATACATTTTTCAAGTGCTTCAATTAATTGTAATAAAAGATCACAACGATGTAAATCACATCACCAATCACCTTTATCTGTTGACACATTTACTTCACCGGATGATGATGAGGTTATTGGAGGACTTATTGTAGATGATGGTGTTGATGAACGATTTGTTTGTTCTGGTGAAGATGCTTCAACTTGTTTCGCAGTGTTATCAATTGACCAAGCAAAAAAACGTAACGTTTCTAAATAATCAAGTTCTCTAAGATATTTTTTGAGTGAACCACATCAATATTAAGAAAAGTTCAAAGAAACTATTGATTTCACCTTCGAGTGCTAAAAATGTTTCTCGCGGTTTTTCAGGTGGTGTTTTCAATTTATTCATAACACATAATTGTGCACATTCCCATACAGCCCAAAACCAAATCTAAGATTGACAGAAAAACAAAAAAGGAATTTTTTTTCTAATATATATTTCAATAAATCAAACCGAGGCATCATTTCCAAAATTTGATAATTGTTCATAACTTAATAAACGATGTTGATCTTCAGATAAAAGTTCTTCTTTAGATGTTTAGATGATCCATTGGTACTTTTACGTTGACATGATTGAAATAAACGTTCAAGCCATGTAGTTGCATACATTCGTCTAATAAGAATAATGACTTCAAATATTATTTAAAATAAAAGTAAAACATACGCCATTCGATGATTAGCAAGNTGGAAATTTATTGAAAATGAAAACTCTACTCATTAACTCATTCATCAATTCGAATTCTGACTAACCTTGTTCTAAGAATTTCATAAGAATTCGTTTGATTGAAAATCATTTGATAAGATAACATTTATTCTTTGATTCCTTCTATAGTTATTTCTATGAAGATTTAAAGGTAAAACTACTTTGTTTTTAAATATTCTATATTTACTTTACCCAACCAAACAATTATTTTAGTTCATTTGTTAAAATAATATTATTTGTTTTGATCTTTCTATAACACAAGTTAAATTTGAATAAATAATATATAAAATTTTATTCTCTTATTATTCTACGTTAACACAACGTAACTTTTAATTAAAATTTCAAAACAGATTTTTATCGAATTTTCCTAAATGAAGAAAAATCAGATATAAATATAGATACATATATGGAAATATTGGCTAAACAAATATCATAGTTAGATCTACTCCTAACTTTCAAAAGAGATTCATTTCGCCAATGTCATTTCTTCAATCTAAAATGTTTCGAAAACAGCATCTTATCAATAGATTAATTAATCATCATGATTTCTTCATTGAAAATGAGATGAAATAAGTAATTTGTTTTCTCTATGAATACTATCCATTATATTTATATGACCATTAAGCACAATAAGAACAAAAAAAGAGCGAACAAAGAAAAAAGATATTATTATGACAAAAGAAAAAACATCATAAAGACGATTTTCAATCTAACATATTAAAATATGTTTCTATTTCATTCTTGATAAGGCCAAAATCTGGTGATCCTTGTGAATTATCAACTAAATTTAATAAATCAGCATAATTCTTNTATTTTTTCTATCAAGCCAATAACTATATGTTGCAGCCATCCTTTCTCGAAAAGATGGTAAGTCTTTGAATGACGTGAGTTTGTTATTAACGTCATTATCTGTCATATACATTATGAGATTTATTGCACATGGTAGATCAAAAGTTCGTTCATATTCATAACAAACCGCTACTGAATTAAGTAAGAATTTTGAAAAAAAATTCAGACCCGCATACGAAATCACTCCTTCAATAGGTAGTTGTTTTGTTTCTTGATTAATGTTAAAAGTTTCAGCATAACCAAAATCAATTAATTTTAATCGTTCATATTTTTTATCTAGCATCAAGTTTTGTGGACGTATATCACGATGAATAATACGACAATTATATAATGATTCAATGATATCAATAAGTTGTTTTGATTGAATTAATGTTAATGATTGCAATTCGAACAATATATTTTCAAATATTATAAATTTACCTGAAAACAAAAATAAACATATTTTGAATAGAATAAAATATTATTTGAATGATCATGAAATAAAAATATTCAGTATGAAAATTTTCTAATCGCAAATTTCTACTCAATGAGATGCAAACTTCAAATAAAATTGATTCTATGAATAAGAAATTGGCTTAAACCAGTTCTTTTATTTTTTGTTTATTTAATGATGGGAAACTATTAATATTCTAGATTTAAGAATTTTTCTATTGAGATTTGCAAAATGTTTTTCTTTAATCTAATACAAAGTTTTATTTTTCATAATTTCAACACTCCCTATAAAGGAAAACTATTTTAATATTGAATATAATTGTAAAACTATCTTATACATCATCGAATTTCTATTCATTCTCAATAACCATAAAAAGTTTCAATGTGAGAAAAGTCAATTTACCTCGATATTTTTCATACTAAAAATACCATTGAAACTCATTCTAAATTATCAAACATATTGAGAACCTTAAAATATCACTTGTTCGAATCGAAACTCGGATCAATGTATTTCTAATTGTACATTTCATACTTTTTCATGTAAAACTACAAATATGAAATATTGATCAAATGTATTTTGTACTTAGTTTATTTGTACTTTGAAACGATGTCTTTTTGATCATTTTAAATAGCTTTAATGATTCATCGAAAAGTTCGCATTTAGTCGCACTGATAATGGGCATCATAAGAACCTTTCCAATCTTAACGACGGGCTAAGGACATTCTACTGAAGCTTGTCGATCAAAATAAACTTTTTTATTATTATTCTAATTTTAAGGCTTATATATAGAGTTCCTTATAATATATCCAACATATTGTATCAAGAATTCTAAGTGTTCTATTCCGAAATAGTTAATCTTTGGATAGATTGGATAAGTTTTAGATCCGTTGTTTTGTTTTTCTTCTCAGCTATATTTTAATTCTCAACGTATTCGATTTTCTAAATTATTATTCAATATCAAAATAGATTCGATGAACTGCATTTACTTCAAATTTAATATATTTCTAAAGAAATCATTGAATATTGATACGAATTCATTTTGATTCTATTGAATATCATCAAGAATTAAATATATCTATNATAGTAAATGAATGAAACATCATCATTTTGAATAAAGAATTGATTAACTATATTGGACTATGTTTATAAATATCTTCAATTGAATTCACTAACATTTCAACGAAAAATATTTAATATTAAAACGTGAAGAAAAAATATCAGATACTTGTTTGTATTTAATAAGCAAGAATACATTCACAAGTATACTTTGGAAAAATATACTTGCTATTATTGTATTTATTTTAGCTCTATTTTGAATAGATGAGAAAAATAAAATCATATCCAATCCTATAATAACTAATCTATAATCATCAAATAAATTCGACAATAATCGTTCATAGTCGTTCTAATTTCTTAGCAAAACTATATTATAGAATTATCAATTTTTAATACTACAACAACGAACTATTTTCGGTTTTATTAATTGAAATAAATTTAGAAATGATCGCATAAGACTTCGTTTATTTTCTTCTATTTTTTA
>OENM01002236.1:0-11219 GCA_900239745.1 Rotaria magnacalcarata
CATTGATTACGCAACCAGCGTTTTTATTGTTGTTCTTCTTTTTTGTTTATTCTTTCGATACCGCATATCTTGTAAACGATGACACCGTGTCAGGGGAAGGAATCGAACCTTCTGATATCTAAATTTAGACGCATAGAACCACTACGCTATCCCCGACTATTGAACGATAATTATGTTTCAAAACGCCGCTGTCGTTTATTTATCTTTAGTTAAATTTTTGCCCTTGAATGTATTTCTGTAGTGGTTATTTCTCACATCCACACCCACACCCATAGATTGTCATAATGCGTTGCTTTATTTTTTTTATATTATCGTTGGTATCTTAACACAAAACACAATCTGAAGAAACAACAAATTAAAAAGTAGTTACAGCAGTGTGCACCTCTTAGGCTCCGTGTAAGATAGTTCGAGTGTGATAGATGAATCAGCATCAAGATCTAACGTTTTTTCGATGTTATCTATGACCGAAGATGCGACAAGATTTCTATTTCCATCTTCTGGACCTACTGAAATGAGTTGCCAATCACCTTTAGCATAATCAATCTTCCAATTGAGTCTAGCCATTTCGAGCACCTGATGCGCTGTAATAGGTGTTAAAAAGCTGCGTTTAAGCATAAATGACTGTCCTTGATAGGTGACAGTGACAGCATATTTTATTTTTTCCATTGTTAGATGTCCGAAAATATTGTTCAAATTGTTCATGAATATCTTGAATTTTTCCGAACCAAGAAACTGAAACGTATTTTCAAATGAAACTGCAGAATTGCCTTCGCGTTCTTCTTGTATCATGTTGGTGACCACGTGCCCAGATAAGTTTTGTCGTTCGAATTCAGCCATAATATGTTCATCAGGATCGTCATCGTCCGCAGTTTTCATGACAAGTCGTGCCACTTCGCTGGGATACCATCTAAGAAAATCTTCGCGACGCGCCTCTTCACGCTCCTCGATCCAACGTTCAATACGAGGTCTTGCAATAAAACGCAATAGTAAAAGTACAATGAACCCACCAATACCAATGATAGCACCGATAGGTCCTGTAACAGTGCATAGAATACCTACTAGTAGAAAGCCAAGTGCTGCAAGTAACTCTGGAGCCATCGACAGCAATCGCTTTTTCAGAATCGACTTGATTTTACTGCTTGTAGAGCCTCCTGATTTTTTGAGCAAATAAATGTCCCACGAGATTCGCATCGCACATTCAATAAGAAGCATTCCCAATGCAGCAGCTTCTCCAATGTATGATATATGAATCCCTATCCATTTTGGAATACTTTCAGATGATTCAGTAGCAGTGATCAACGGCCATCGCGCAATTTTAATAAATGTAGAAAGTGCTTTGCAAGAACCAGGTATCGTCGTCAACATGAAACGAGCATGTTGTTCACAATAGGGAGTACCAAAAGCACATGCGTTCGCAAAATGTTCACAGTTGTTCGATAGAAGACTATATTTTTCCACATTATTATCCGGATAACGATAAATCTCTTCTGCTCTTCTAGCAGTCATTTCCTTCTGTTCATGCGTTCTGTCTTTATAAACTGCTTTGAAGAACAATGGTGGTTTATTACTGTCTTTCTTATGATACAGAAAACCTTCGCCTTCCTTATCGCTAACCAAAGGACTTGCACGAATAATAATTTTACCTTTTTCATTCTGAGTTAGATCGATAACAGCGTTCTCCAGTGTTGTAGGAGTGTTGGAAGATTCGTTAGTTGTAATTTTACCCACATACACGCCAAAATGGTAATATGCTCCCAAGGACACAAGCTTCCCTTCATATTTATGCCTTTTGACGCACACAATGTCGCCACGTCCGATGCCGAGACTAGACTTGAATACAGGAAGGCAAGGATCTAGTACACATGCTTCCTTACTATAACGAGGTTTAGAGGAGAAATATTGAAAAGCTTGCTCGATTGTTGAAAACACTATATAAGGTAGTTTTTGTGGACAGGATATATTTTTGATCAATGCAGTCAACTCATCGTCGTCATTAATAATTGCTTGTTCTTCACCTATTTCTTTGTTATCATTATTTGCAACAAATACTTGTGGATCATTCTTGCTCGGCACGTTGACCCACATATTCGCATCACCAGCAGATAGATGGTAGTAATGCGTGCTCTCCTTTTCAAAGAGAGACAAGTTGATTGATCTTCCTAATAGTTTTAATATTTCTTCTGTTTGAATTATTCTACTTTGAAGACACGTAAGACTAGCAGTGCTAATGTTTTCAGCATCAATCAAACCAGCTAATAATAGATTTGAAGATCTTATTTGTTTCCATATTAATCGCAGCTTTTGTTGCATAGTCGTGGATGAAGCCGATAACATATGTGACGAGATGCATGAAGACATGATTAAGAGTTGACTGAATTAAAAAGAAACGAATTTTTATTAAGCATCGTGATGAAAGAATGTGGTCATATTGTTTACATGTGAGAAAGGCTTTACACATTATGCTAGAAAGTTTTCTTTTCCTATTGTATTTATTAATTTAATTTTTGTCGTTTCGAGTTGACAAAATAACTCTTCATCATAAGAACTGTATATGAGAAAGGACAAAATGGCAAAAGAAAATTGTAAATGGTATACACAGGTATATGTAGTTCATATGTCTTTTGGTTCTTGTATCTATATCTATAATAAATAATAAAGAAAAGACTACCGAACATAACAATTTTTTATTAATGAGACGTTTCGTCAACTACTGTTAACTTCGTCAGTCAGAATAAAATGAAGTTAACAGTAGTTGACGAAACGTCTCATTAATAAAAACATGTTATGTTCGGTAGTCTTTTCTTTATTATTTATTGTTAAATGTATTTACCGAATTATAATAAACCACAAGTACTCAGTCTGTATCTATAGTCGAACTTTCATTCTTTCTCTTTCAACATTCAATAGTGGTACGTACAAGACGGTAATAGATTAACACGAAAAAGCAAATTTTTCGTCGTCCGTATCACTGTTGGATATTGAAAGAGAAAGAATGAAAGTTCGACTATAGATATAGATAAAAGAAGAAAAAGAAATATGAACTACATATACCTGTGTATGCCACTTGAAATTTGTTTTTGTTAATTTGTCCTTTGTCATGTACAGTTTTTGTGATGAAGAGTTGTTGTATCAACTCGAAACGACAAAAATTAAATTAAAAAATACGATAGGAAAAGAATAATTTCTATCTAAGTGTTTTGTATATGACAGAGTTGAGGAAGGAGCGAATTCTCTTATCAAATGAGTGAAATAGAAAGCTTGGAAATTTGCAATGTGAAAGATATCTGTTCAAACGTCACTGTGAAGTTATTCTTGTCGGTAACTGGGTTTCTACATTTTTCAATATAAGTTTTTATCTTTTTAACACCTGAGACATAAAGCAGATCAAAGTTGGCTTTTCCCTCCTTAGCATGTTTGATGCGTCTATTTCTTCCATTGATAACGCCTGAGTGGGTTAGATAAGGTTGTCATGAGTTGGAAAATACCAAATGTTCTTTTTTATCTGTATGAGTAAAAGAGAGTGCGGAATGAGAGTGAGACCCAAATTTAAATGTCAATAAAGTATTTTATTTCTATACTTTCTATTGGCTACAAATTATTCGCTCAGTAAAAATATTAAAATGCTCAGTAAATAATTAGTTTCGCAGTAAAAATATTTATTTACACTGAGTTGAAAAATACTCGCAAATTAAAAAATAAATCCTAAACAAATAAGTTTTTGTTTAGTAAATAAATTGAAATTACAATAAAAAATATTAAAACATTAAGTAACTTCGAATAGAAGCAATGCTCGAATATCTAAGATAGCAAACATTTGTTTACCACGGGTAAAATATAAATTTTTCCTTTTCATTTTCTGCCGTAAGCATTAAAGCATACGTAAATCCATATATATGTGAATTCGACACCTATATTCATTCGTTCGAAGGTAAAGCCTGAATGAGCACAAGTTTTTCGAAGATGTTCTGGTATCACTTTTTGTATTGTTCGCCTTTTGTTTTCTTTGCTTTTGATCTATGATTTTTTTTTCGAAAATTCTTGTCTGTTATGAATTTCCTGATGAGGTAACAGGGCTGCTAGTGTTAATTTATATATATATATATATATTTGTTTATCAGTGCCTTTGACAAGTTTGATTTAATCGAGGGTGTGAGTGTTCCATTTCTCTTATCAGTCACACCCACACCCTCAGTATCGAAAATGATTACTTATCATCAGTGAGCACAATTCAGAATCAGGATGTTGATTGAACATGTGTGCTCATCTTCAAATTCAAGCGTCACATTTTAACGTATTAATAATTTACTGGGCTTTCTTCTTTTCAAAAGCTTTGCAGGATGAATGATATTGTTTCTGTATTTCGTATCATTTTTCGAAACTATACATTTACAAAAGTTGATTATATATGATAAGCTAGCAAGAATAATACAGAACTAGCTTTTCAAATAAACTAATGAATTCTATAGTTATTGACATGAAAGCAAAAAAACTACACGAATATTTCTTGGTATAGTCGAGAAAGAAAATTCTACTCTTCTATATTGCTCACTTTGTTATTATTAGACATGATTTTCACTATAAGAATCCAATAATTTTTATCGCTCGCCTAAAAATCATTCCAAAATACAAGAGATAGAATCATCAATTTTTATACGTAGAATCTCTGTAAATGATAGAGATGATAATTCCATTGAAGTATTCATTAAAGACTAGACTAGTTTGTTAGTTATCAAGAATTTTTTACATTTAAATCGGAACAGAACTCAGTTCTTTTGATTAAATGTATTGAATTAATGATCAATATATGAAGCAATATGTAATTCTTGCGTACTGTTCATTAACGTATATCTATCAATTTTTTTATATTCTTACCTGCTGGTTGAATCGGTGGCTTTGGTACACTAAAATTAAAAAAAAATAGATCATCGAGTATTATTGTGTCTATGATAAAATGTTACATAGGCATTGGTGACGATGGTGATGACTAAAAGAAAAAACAAAACCATGTGTATTGATAATTTGTCATCAATGTCAAGGCTTACTTGTGGTACAAGTTCAATGAGTGGAAATGGCGGCTGAATTTCTTTGAGTTGGATCATGTACAAATCTTCACCTTGACTGAGGCATGACACGACTTTAAATTGCCGTGCAGCTGGCAGAAGAATTTCGTTGTCAACTTGATAACAAGAATATTTTCGAATATCTTTGCCACTATCACATTCAATCGTAAAGAAAGTTCTTGGGCCGGTCGCACCCAAAAATAGTTCGTTCTGCAGTACATTAATCGTGGACGTGCAAGAACTGAATCCCCACCAAACAAGTGTCCTTCCTTCTGGATATTCTTCTCTCATGTCTTTCTTAACACCACGATAAACCTTTCGAGTCATTGATGAAAGGTGAGTCAATGCAGTGAGAATCAATTTGAAGAAAAGAAACCACGGTCTCAGTTTTTGTCGATTTTCATTTCGTAGAGTTTTATTTAAAACATAGTAAAGACATTCACTTTGAGGTTCCCGTTCCATCGAGCAGAGAGTAATTGAGGCTGCTTCATCAANAGATCGTTTTCCGGGTGAAAGCTTTGCACACTGCGTTTTCTCAAAGTAGACCCTTCGTTTCACATCAGGTACATATTCAACAATGGGCTCCACAGTCTCTTCTAGTGTAACAAGAGGTTCTTTTTCATAGTCTTCAATGGGTATCAGCATTCGACCTGATTCTTCCAATATATCCGAAAAACGTTGTGTATGCTGTTGTTCTTTGATATCAACGAATTTTGCAGCCATTTTTTAATTGAAAACTAAGAAAACATAAATAATAGTGGTGATCATGTCTGAATATACTAATTCGAAGAGAAGGGTAAGATTTTGCAATACGAGATTTAAGTATGGTATCGATTCATAGATATAAAATATATTATTAAGGCTACGAGTTGGACAGTTTTCATCTGAATCTTATCCCTTTTGAGTAAATTTTGGCAGAAATTAAATGATAGGTTATTTTTGAATTTAAGTAGGCGTTGGTTTTAAAAGTCGATTATAAGATTAAACCAATGAAATAGAAACTTGGGTGAACAAATACTAGTGTAAGTATAATTGATATTCTTAAACTGTTACAATCATTTTATCATATCCTAGGAAATGATGATCTTTACATTATTCGTGCAAGAATTCAGTAGAGTAAAACTAGGGATGTGCGGTGTGTGTTTACTGAACACTGATAGACACCGACTGTGACACTCAGTGCACACTGATATAGGTCTAGTGACACTGATCACTGATATATTGATCACACTAACACCGACGTCACTGGAACACCGATGACCACTGTATCACCGATCACTGATGCACTGATACCATCGGCGTCACTGGTACGCCAGACACACTGACTTCACTTGCATCTTGTAATTAATTGTTACATAATACTGCAAAGCATGTGCTTTAAACACAAGAAAGAACGATTATAAACTAGATACATGTTTGTTTTGTCGAAGATTTTCACTTATGACTTATTTATCTAATTCTTCGGCGAAAATCTATTATTTTTCTTCACGTTCTAAAACTCTAAGCATTAATTTTCTTCAAAAAAATACATGCAGCTAGTTTATGATCATTCTTTGTTTATTTCAAGCACATGTCTTGCAGTATTATGTAACAATTAATTACCTAATGTCAGTGAAGTCAGTGTGCCTGACGTACCAGTGACGCCGATGGTATCAGTGCATCAGTGATCGGTGATACAGTGGTCATCGGTGTTCCAATGATGTCGGTGTCAGTGTGATCAATATATCAGTGATCGGTGGGACTGAACCTATCAGTGTACACTGAGAATCACTGTCGGTGACAAAGTGACGATTTCTTCGGTGTTGTCACTGACACGGCACATTCCTAGAGTAAAACAACTTGATACCATATGGAACTTTATTGAGTTTCAAGATTCACAATGAAATCCTTATCTTTATTTGGTTTGTAAAAATATGGCTCACTTGGAAACTTTAATACTATGCTATTGTTAAGCCTATCGCTTTTTCTGTTCCTGTTATGTCTTAAATGCAGTCTCCTATATCAAGCCCCTTACAGATTCACACAATCCATATTGATCATCCCGAACTCTCTCACTTTAATTGCCTTAATTTGTTACCGAGAGAGATAATTGCAAGTAGAATTTATTTCAGATTCATGGGATACCTTATTTGAATTTGAATTTAAATGAAGCTGCAGTTGCTTGGTAACACTTCAAAAATGAATAAAACCATGTTAGGACAGAAAAATTTAATTAATATACTTTAGAAACTTTAAAAAGTTAAAAGCACTAAATCAAACCACAAATTAAAACCAAAAATAATAAAAGTAGTATCGTACACCCTACAGACGGTAAACGACAAGATGCTCCCCAGAAAGATGCTCCCCAGAGACACTTGCTCCCTAACTGTATTTCACAAAAATATTAATCAGCACGAGAATAAGATATAAATTTATTTATTTGTGGGTGTGTAGGTGTGGGTGTGAGTGTGAGTGTGAGTGTGGATGAGTGAAAACGATAACCATTTGTCCATACTTGCACTGATACACTCACACTGATACACCCATACCCTCAAATAAATAAATTTATATCTTAATCTCGTGCTGATTAACATTTTTGTTAAATACAGTTAGGGAGCAAGTGTCCGGGGAGCAAGTGTTTCTGAGGAGCAAATGCCTCTGGGGAGCAAGTGTCCGAAGAGCAAGTGTCGGGGGAGCAAGTGTCACTGCGGAGCAAAAGTCCGGGGAGCATCTTTCTGGGAGCATCTTGCCGGGATTCCCTACAGACGAAAAATGTGGAACAACAAATTCGAAAACTATGGTTAATATTCTACGGTTCTACACATTCTAAGCTTCTCATAGGGAAATGAATATAAAATTTTAGGTTCTACTTTTCACTTCACTAAGGGCGGCAGTGTGCCACTATACGGATTTTAGTCAACCCGTTTCACACACCCTCAAGTATTGATTTTTTGACTTCGATTGATGAATAAAATAAGTTTATGGGCAGTTACTAGATGTTAATTATATTACATTCAAAAAATTTCTTTCGCTTTAGCAACGTTCCAAAATATTTACTCACCACACCCAAGTACCCATGGAAAAAAAATTCAAAAAAAGAACGGATAAGAACGCGTTGTTCAGATAAAAGACTGCGTTGTGAAGACGCTTTTTTTCGACCTTTTGAGACGCGTTTGTGTAATGAAAAACGCGTTCTTTTGAATAAAAGGAACGCTTTCTGATCGTTCCATAAGAACGCGTTCTTATTTAGAAGAAAAAAATCATTTATTTATTGTAATTTCAACTCTATGATGCTCTCGAACGTGTTCCTTTGCTATTTGTACAAGTTCTCAGATTGCTGGTTCCTCTATTCGAATACTTGTGTTCGCACAGAACGCGTTCCACTTCGTTTTTATTTTACTACCGTAGAGTGGATTCGATCAGATAAACTTGTAGTTTCGAAGTAGTGATTATCCGAATGAACTACACTTACGTATGTTTGAAGTGCTGAGTTTTCTATTTGTATTAAAGAAAATTTATTCTGACTTAACGAAATTTAAACTTAAGACTGATCCATTTAAGTTTACAAAAAATTTATTAAATTCAAAAATAAATTTAAAGAACTTAAACTTCTTTCAAAAACATATTGGAAATTTAGCGTTTTAATATTTTTTGACATTTAATAAAAGTTTTCCAATCTAGCTTACATTAATTAAAACTCATGTAATTAGACTTAAATATTCGTTATCTGATCGAAATTCATTTACTGCGATTTTTATAGAATTTAAGTCTAATTATATTGGTTTAAACTAAATTTACATTGTACGATCGATTTGAGTAAAGATAATTTTTTTTTAAAGTTAAATTCATTATAAATTTGAATCGACAAACGCTAAATTTAATAGAAATTAATTAGAAATCGATGGACAATTCTGATTTTTATTATGAGCAAAAATAATTGATGCCTTCGATGGAAAGTAAAAATGTGATAAATGCATTTGAGGCATACACTAGTATAACTTTTTCAAAATTTCTGTTTAATGTTTAGAATCAACCGAAACCTTCCTGATTACTATTTTTCAAATAAAAGAAAGAATATACGATTTGAGAATGCGCATTAAAAAAAGTACAAGATTAACGAATTCGTTTGATAAAGAAAAAACTAGTTTAGAAAAAAGGAAAATCATTTATTACGAAACTCTAGATAGATGATCACTGTACCTAGCAAGACACTACCTTTCAGTGCATTGCAACAGAAAGAAATTTTTTCATGTTGACACATATTTCTTAATTGGCATAGCACTTTCGTTACATGTATTTCGATATATTTCAAATAATGAATTCCATTAAATTAAAATGAGTATTTTTCATTACATAAAAAACGCGTTCTGAAATTTGCCGAATAAGTTCTTCAGTATACGTTTTCAAGCGTTTTTGGAGAAACGGCTTTTCTAACTATAAGAACGAATTACTCGCGAACAAGTTCAAACGCATATAAGTTGAACGCGTTCACAATTTTTCGAAACGCGTCTGAATGCGTTAATTTGTTCTTAGAACGCGTTTTTAGTCGATAAAATACGTTCAATTTTTTCGAGAACGCGTTCTTTCACGTTCATTATGAGGAATATTTTTCCATGAGTAATAGAAACTGTAGTATATTTTGAAGTTATAATATGTTATTGTAGATAAGAATTTTCGTGACCGATGCTGTTTGCTTGTCTTTATAGAATAACTATACTTTCTATGTTTCTGCCTATTTAAGCATCTTTTTTCGAATTGTTGGTAAATATAGACCGAAGGAATAAAAAAAACTTCACGTAAGAATAGATAACGAATGATGGTAAAAAGGAAGAAAAACCCAAACGTGTTTGACGAAACTCATATATAAAAGAGTAAATAAATTGATATTCACTTGAAATGTATGATGCACAAGTCATTATTCATGCATTGCATATTTCCCTTTTGTTTCTAAAGCATATTCAGAATTACGCATATTTTGAAAATGTGAAAGAAATGAAATAAACCAATTCGCATTATTTATTCTGTTGGTAGTCCTAAAGATTAAATTAAACTTCTTAAGAAAATTCTAACAACAACAGCAGTGCTACCAATATTCATCAGTTATTTGATGATAAAAACATTTTCTGAATTTTGATAGACACTCATCATAGAAAATAGCATGTCATAATCTCCTCAAAATAATCATTTGAACACTATTATGGAAGAAAAGGTCTTAGTGAATATACCAAAAAGAGATTTTCGTTTCATATAGAAACTGAAATCGATGCGAGCACTTCGTAGGAAATGTATCGATCAGTAAAACTGACCCTCCTCATTTTATCGGTGCTCCGTTGATTCCTGTTTCATTCGCTCAACTAAATTGAAACATATAAGAATATACTTTAAAGTAATGCAATAAAAACAACATCTCACACTGTAGTCCATATTCTCTGACAAGTGAATATATCATTGACTTTAAATAGAATGCTTAAATAGTATTTTCATGAGAAACGGAAATCCAACGGTAAAATTGCTTTCAAATCGTTCAATCATAACTAACTCAAATTGTGTGTTACCACGATAAATTATCCAAATCTAGATATACAAATTTCCTGGAGACCGCACAGGTAATATGAGTGAGAAGAATTTGTCAAAGATTTTGGACTCATTTCAAAAACGTATGAGTACACCTTTCGTTTAACTAAGAGTTCCAATTTTTAAACTCAATAGATAAATCATCAGTGTGCCGAAAGGAAAAAGCTATTACCCATGTAGCTGATAATGGATGAATAATGGAAAAATGACCCATTATTTTCCATTATTTCAAAAAAAGTGAATTAATGCATTTTTACAAATAATGCACAATTTTGAGATAATGCATTATCAGGCATAATGCAGGAATTGAGGATAATGCATCATTAAGAGTAACGTTTTCAAAGTAGAAAATTCACTATTTTCGTACAAGAAATATTGAAAAAGTGATTTGACAGCTACATGCTTGAATTGTCACAGCTCTCTGTGTATCAAGCGCTTTTCAATAAGAGTCGGCCAAGTTAAAGATCTAATAAAAAATGTAACCTGAGTTACATTGCTAAGAGTATTTTTCAAATCTCTTCTCCCCGATAATGGAAACCTACACTATTGAGAATTTGACTCAAAATCTGATGAGATATATCGGATTATCCTTTCAGTTTCCAAAAT
>OENM01002237.1:9221-19705 GCA_900239745.1 Rotaria magnacalcarata
GGGGGGGCAGATCTTCAACAGTCTCCTGGTGGCGTAGTCCCTGGGTTTTAGTCTTGACTAGATTTAACTTGAGCCTACTCAGGTCTATTGACTCCGACGGCTACGTATACTATTAAGGTTAAATAATTACCTTATTTGACAAAAGTTGATAGTAAAGAAAATACCAGTTGATTAGGAAACAATGTATTAGACGCATACGAAAACTGAAAAGCAATAGAAAATTGATATATTGAATCGAGTCTGAAGTTCGGCACCCTAGGGTAAGCATGGATCCTATCTATTCCTAATGATTTTGCTGTCAATGCAAAAAAATATGCAATCAACCTATTAAGAAGACAAAGAAGAACATCTATGTTACGCGATAGTTAATTTATAATACGATAATAAACAATCAGTTTTGTTTTCTCGTTTCCAGTGTAAATGCATTTTTACAAGATCGGTTGTAGTTCAATCTATCATTTATTAGTTTACGTTTTTCTGTGCACCATCGTTCTGTTTGACAATTGATTCGGATCAGTTCTCTTCTTAGTTTCTAGTACGGAGTACTATC
This sequence comes from Rotaria magnacalcarata, assembly GCA_900239745.1. NCBI lineage: Eukaryota > Metazoa > Rotifera > Eurotatoria > Philodinida > Philodinidae > Rotaria > Rotaria magnacalcarata. The sequence continues at coordinate 9,772 of OENM01002237.1, forward strand.
TATTAACAAGTATTGATAGCCATCTTAAAATTCTGGTATAAACGTGAGTTATAGTTTTAGTAGCTACTGATCCCTTTAGGTGAATTTCGTAAAAACTTCGAATAGGTTTTTCCCTATGAATTTTTTGAAAAAATTGTGTTCGAAGCTTTGAAGAATGTGTTGTTAAATGAAGAATTTCATGCTACATAGGGAAAACTTCAGGTTTATTGCTTAAATATTTGTTTTCAGATTGCCAACGAACTTTTTCTTTACAAATCATAATAAAACTGTTACTCTTATCTATTTTGTTTTTATTTCTTTATAGTGTTGGACAAAGTCTTTTAGCACTGAAAATTTATCATCGCACCTTTTATCTTACTGAATTATATATAATATCAAAATTCAAAGTATGGTAATGACTCTTTACTAAATATTTTTCTCATCTAACACGGCAATAGTACTTATTTGTCATTCAAGTTGCAGAATCCTTTAATCTAAAAACGTTACTCTCAGTATCTTAGCTTGTGCACATAGAAACAGTTGTCGGTGCCCAATTCTGAAAGAACTTTGATATCTTTTAACTAACATATGTATGCGAGACTTTGTTGTAAACGTAGCTCAAACATTGCATCATTGATGAAGTTATCAGCAAAATTCTCCGGCGAACTAGAGAGATCATTTCAACCTAAATATTTTAAATAATCTATGATAGTGAATGATATTTCTCTGAATAATTAGGAGAAGTTGTACAACAGTAATTTTCATGGTTATTGCTATTTAAAGCAAGAATCTGAGTTACATAAACATCGGTTCGCTGCATTCTGTTTTATTCGCTATAGTTTGAGCCTGGGTCATACTTAATTTAAAAGATATTCAGTTGTCATATAATTAAATATCTAATAAGCATTATAGTAAAAGAATACTAAGCATTAGGCATATCATAGTAACAACACTATCAATCCCAATTTCGTTAAGCGTGACTTAACTGGAAGAACGAACGCTCATCTACATGCATATACTTTAGATTCAAATGAAAAGATCTAAATATTACATCAGTATGCAAGAGAAAAAGAAAAGAAAAGATTTTGTAACTATGTTTCATGATATGTAATTACTCATCGAACACAATCTACATCTTCAATCATGTAGAAACTTACACTATTAAATTAACTTAGTCAAACGTTCTTGTATTGAATATTTCGGGATGTTTAAAATTTTTGAACTTTAGAGAGTTCATTTTCAATGTTATCTAGGCCTATGACAGTTCAAAACTGAGAACTGTAGTCGCATTTCCTAACCAGTTCTTTTTGAAAGAACTGAACTGGTTACTCATTCTCTCTGTGTAGAAATATTCGACCATTTAGCGATACAGACTAATATAATATGCAAATTTTATCTATGTATTTATAGATACAAAGATGTATCTATGGAATAGTATGCATAGTTACCAGTTCTCGAAGAAAGAACTGGTGGTGGATACCAGTTCTAAAAAAAACGACCTGGCTGATGAACTCAGTTCATCAAAAAGAACTAGTTCGAAGAACTGGCAACTGTTGCAGGTCTAAATGTTATCTGAATGTGAAACTTTACAGATGATATAGATTGGAAAACAGTATCAGCAATTGATTGAGAAATTCTCTACTTTATGAAAAACTTTTAAGCGACTTAAATGTCGTACAAGTTAGCAATGTCATGTTCATTTGAAAACTTTAATAATTTATATGATGAAAATCTTTTAAAACTATATTTGAAGCAATCACTTTTTCAATAGTAGCCTCCTAATATTGAAAACTTTTCAGATTAACTTTTCATATTATTGTTGAATATAATTTGGTGCATCGAAATAGATCTCTTTTAATTTGACTGTGTAAAATACTGTTAGAATCTATTGTGTTGAAAACAGATTGAATCTAACGAAACCAAAGAGCATTGTACTCATCAATATAAGGTTAAAGTCTTCGAATGAAACAAAAAAGAAAAATTTCAGCTTTTGAATTTCGCAAGGGGGAAAAGGCGGATTTCGGATTTTTGGGATTTCAAAATCCTGAAATCCCAAAAGTGAATGATGGAATTTCGATCTGAATTTTTTTCCATATGTAGGTCTCATGATCCTAATAATATTCTAAAATTTTCAGAGCAAACGGATGTTTCCTTCTCAAGATAATGAATGCGCAAGAAATACTCATTTCACGGCACGGTTAGAAAATCCAGGATTTTTTGAAAATTCAATATTTTAAGAAGAAAACATTTGTTCGAGTTGAAACTTTTAGGATCTTCTATTGACCATGAAACCTATATGTGGGAAGAATTTCAGGTCGAAACTACGTCATTCACAGGGGGGAAAATGCGTTTTAATTTTGGGATTTTTCGGATTTCAAAATCCCGAAAATCCGCCTTTTTGCCCCTTGGAATTTCGATAAGTGGATTCTTCTGTAATATCCAATCGATTCTATGAAGAGGTCAGAAAATTTTTTTAATCAAACTCGTAATTCTGTTCTAGATGAATGCATCCAATACTAGTTCGGAGGCTTTATTTCCATCAAGTTATCCTGAGTACGTATACAATTTCGCCTATGGTTCGAACATGCACCCAGATACTTTAACTCGCCGACGAAAAATTCAACCCATTGAATCTATTCCTGGAATTTTGGAAGGATGGCAGTTGACGTTCGATTTACGTGGTATTCCAGGCGTTGAGCCATGCTTTGGAAATATTAAAGAAAATCCTGACTCGGAAATTCATGGAATATTACATAAGATGACCAGTAAAGCTTTTAGACATCTAATGACAACTGAAGGAGGTGGCGGAGTAGATGCAAATGGATACATGCCGACAAAATTGAATGTACGTGCTTACGACGGTCGTATAATAGAAGCCTATGCATTAGTAGTTCGTCAAACAAGTCCAGCCATATTGCGTCATCATGAATTGCCCAGTAATAGGTACATTGGTCTTCTACGTAATGGCGCAGCATACCATAACATTCATCCATTGTACATAGAATATTTACAATCTCTACCTTCGATCGAACGTAGCAAATGTATAATGGTATTAGTTACCATTGAAATATTATCAGTAATTACATTGTTATCTCCTATCTGGATCCCTACAGTAATTTATTATGTATGCTTACATAGAAAAGCACAGATTCGAACATTTCTTTTTAATATGATTGTAACTAATTTATGGCGCATTTATCGTTTATGTGGAGCACGGAAAGATTTTCGACCTTATTATTCTGCACCATTTCCTCGAGCCAGTACTTATTTTAAAGCAAACACGGAAGCCTTCCGTACTGAGGTTCAGATTGATGAACACACTTTATCAGATACTGCATCAGATATTTCATCGGAATCGAATCCATTTCAATCATTTCCATGCGTTATCAAAAAACGAAAGAATAATCAAAGTATGATTGAAGTAGCTCAACAGGAGTATCCTGAATGATTAAATTGTTGGCTAGTTTCATATTTGACTTGAAATTAAAATTAATTTTTCTATACGACAGAATTTTGCTTGAATGTACTATGTTAAATGTATTGGAATTGAAATATATAGAATGCTGCGATTGTTTTTATCAAAACATATATAAGCATGATTTTTCTTGTTTAAGAAATTTAGACTGCTAACTATTTCATTTTTAAATAATAAAAATTATTCCGTGTCGAAACTTTTCTGATTGTATTGGCTTGTTTTGAGTTAAATTATCTTAAAATTGAGAAAGTAAGAAAGAAACCTTTTGTTTTGACTTACAAAAGATATTCCAATGGGACACGCTGTTTGCAATCGGTTGTATATCATTTATTCCAGTTTATACAATTGATTACAGACATTCTTATAATTTAAGATGATTTTACTAGAGTGCATTGAGATTAGATAAAATTAGCAAATATATACTGTTTGCCAGCGATTAAACTTGAAAGTAGAAATGTTTGGGAGCTACATAAAACACAAGCGATCCTCGCAAATATCTAATTTTTAGCATCTGAAATAAAACCTCAATAGATCTATCAAGAATATATTCATAATAGATGTATGAACTGCAATAGAAAATACCAAGATTAAATCAATATCTGTACTGCACATGAGGATAAAATCTATATATACTAGCACGTACTAGACGCTTTCTACTCATTAACTAGATGCTAGATTCAATTTTATAATTCTATTCGGCCTTGCATTGTCTAGTTTATGATAGATCTTAAGTCGAAGTAGCATAACACAGTATTTGAAAAGGTTATTGTCTCTACAATTATCTAGGGATTTTACTCAATTATAAACGAAACTCCGGCACACAATACTATCCTTGGTAAAATTCATTGAAGTATAACTCAACTTACTATCATATGCAATACAGGCTTTAAAGAGTCTCACTTGCATGAGTACTATTTTAAAACAACTAAAATTTTTTCTATACATAATAAGATAAAAAATAGAATAATCAGTTTTTGATTCTTATTAGAGATGTCTAAAACTACAAATCTGCATGCGTCTTTACCAGAGTCAAGTTTTTTTTAAAGAAAGCACAAGATCGAATTTCGTTTTTAAATTTGTTTTTCTGTATGATACAATTATATTGAGTTCAATGTTCTCTCAAGTTTCTCAGAATATATTTCAAGGTGTATGCTTCGTTTGTCTTCTCTTTTATATCTGACACTTACAAAGTTTGACAAATTTTATAAAAAAAAAACTTTTCGACAAAACTAAATATTCATGAATGATTTTCTCAGATAATCTCCTTTTTTTTCTAGAATTTCAATAACTGTATTTTTCAAACAAAACAACTTGCTGAAAAAACTCCATTCTAAATAACGGTAAGTACTGCTATGAACAACATTGCAGACTATTCTTAATGATGATAGTTTGAAAATCTTGATCAAAGCAATATCAGACATTTTTCAATTAATGAAATATTTTATTCGAATCATTGAAAACTACATAACCGTCAACTTTGTGGAAATTTTTATGACGACATTCTTGAGATAACTCATGAAGATGAGGATTCTTTTGAAAGTAACTTATGAAATCATAATGAATATGAATAAAATATTAACCTTCAAATAAGGCAGATATGCTGCACTCTTGTCTAATTTACTTAGACATCTACATTCATTAAATATAAAATTATAGAATTTAAACAGAAATGAAAAGAAATGTTTTTAATAACGAGCAAATACAAGTTGAATAAATATAAATATATTCTGTTGTTAGATAACTAAATGTGCTTATCAGTTTATTTATTTTACCAAATAAATGTAATGAAGATACTAAAACATTATTATTTTTATTACTTCACATAATTCGACCTAACAGACAAATCTGAAATAATTTAAATTATATTTTATTGTTGCACATTGAAAATAATAAATTTATTTTATATTCTTCAAAAATATCCGATACTATTTTCATAATGTTAACCAACAATCTAGTAAGTCAATGTGGAAACTACCGAAAAAAATGTTTTAATTTTCGATTACTTTTAATATACAGACTCTAAATGAATTCTTGTCCTTGATGTTTAGCAATGGAATCTAAGTTCTAAATGGTCAAACTCTTTAGCAACAAGAAATCGTTTAATAATTTTCGTAATATTATGTGTCATATTAAGTAGTCTGGCAATAACAACCATAACGTTTGCTGTTTTGTGGAATCGTTCAAAATCTCGTTCTAATTATTTATATGCAGTTAATAAAGGCGCGATAGGTTTTCCTATTCGTTTACCTGATGACGGAAAATATATTCAATGGACATTTTTACAATTAAATGATGTTTATGAAATGCTTCCTTTAGATGAAGGACGAAAAGGTGGTCTAGCTCGTGTTGCCCGTGTTCGACAATTATTATTAGAAGAAAATTCTCAAACATATACAATTCTGTCAGGTGATTTTCTTTCACCATCAGCTTTAAGTCAATCGAAAATAAATGGAACAACATTAAATGGACGGCAGATGATTGCAACAATGAATACATTAGGAACAGATTTTGTCACATTTGGTAATCATGAATTTGATTTAAGTGAAACTGAATTAATTACAAGAATCAATGAATCAAAATTTACTTGGATTAGTTCAAATGTATTTAAAAGTGGAACTGATCAACCATTTTCATCAAGTATTCGATATAAAATTTTATCAATTGACGAGATTCGTATTCTTCTAATTGGTTTAACAATCGACATAGATAAACCATACGTTCATATAATTAATCAAACATCGCTTATTTCATTTTTTCAACAATTTCTTATATCAATTTCATCTGTAAAATATGATGTTTTAGTTGCATTAACTCATTTAGATTTATCAGTAGATATTCAACTTGCAGAAAATATACGAGAAATTAATTTAATATTAGGTGGACATGAACATGAAGATTATTTTTTATTACGAGGTGCTCAATATATTCCAATAACTAAAGCTGATGCAAATGCATTTACTGTTTATATTCATCGATGTGCTTTCAATGTAAATACTAAACAATTTCGTGTTTATCGAACATTAGCACGAATCACTTCGGAATTAGAAAATGAAAAAAAAACAGCTGATGTTACCAATTATTGGTACAATTTAGGTATAAAAGGTTTCGAACAAATGGGATTTCAACCGAATAAAATAGTATCTTGTTTACCATCAAATATTCAATTAGATGGTCGTTCAACATCAGTAAGAAATTTTCGAACGTTATTAACAGATGATGCTTGTGAAAGTATTTTAAATGTAACATCCATAAATGGAACAATAATTGGAATTTTTAATACAGGAGCAATACGTATTGACGATATTCTTCGAGGAAAAATTACACAATATGATGTTTTACGAGTATTTCCTTTTCAGGATAATTTTTTTTCTCTATCCGTTCCTGGATCATATCTTGCTAATGTATTAAGTCATAGCATATCAATGAAAGGTAGTGGAGCATTTCTTGCATTTTGTGGGATTCAAACTCCAGATCAAGGACAAACATGGTTATTAAATGGAATTGATATTTCAAAGTCTGGTTGTAATTATTCTGTTGGTACAATAACTTATATCAAAGATACAGAATTTATTGATCCATCAGTAACTGTTTGGCATGAATTCAATATAACACAAACACAAGGTTTAATCAATTATTTACAAAACAAATATCCATCCTGTTGAAATCTGTGCGAAACCTTCTTGTACTATATATTTTAAAAATAGTCCGTTAGTACAACACATTATGTTCTTTTGTTTTTATTGAATTTCGAATGTACAGTACACAACAAAATTCTTTCGACTGTTTAATTCAATAACATCATTTTTTTCCCAATTTTACACCGTTCTACAAGATTTTCTTGAAAAAACGTCTTTACTTGAGAAGAAAACATTTGTAGTGATGAATGGTTGAGAATAATTTTTCACTCTATTGAATTGATAACAAAATACAATGTAGAGAAGAAAAAGTGGTTTTTCGTCCACTTGAAGAACAACATAACCAAAAAGATATTAATCAAAGAGAGAAAAAATATATGTTTTAACAAGACAGAAGAACAGAGAGTAGACACGTCAATAGAAGAAAAATGATTGTTTTCATCAACGTGCAAGTAAAATTAGCACCGATTTCGTTTCTTGATCTATGTTACATGTCTAGCCGGTTGTGATTTATGCAAGTTTATGATCCCTATTAAATGGCACTACGTTCAAAGGGAGTCGTTGAACAACGAAAATTGGGGTTTTCTATCAAAATACATCCTTCAAGTTGTGGGTACCCAGTTTGCATGTCCTGAATGGCGTACTAATGCTCTCAACAGCTGGAACTATCGAAGAAATCTATTGAAATTGCAGTATTATCAGCCACACCCACACACTTCATAAGACTGCAACCTGTTAGATGCAACGCCATGGATACTCTTTGTCTATTTGAAAGCTAATTTGTACTAATCATATGAAAGGAATTTTTGAGTAGAAAACTAGCCATTTTTGCCTGTTCGTCGTTCATCTGAGTAGATGAAGTAATACAGCATAAACTCTTTTTTGTGTTTGTTTTCCATTGCTATTCAATTGAAAGTAGATTGGTCGATTGAATGCTTGTATTTTTAGTTGAAAGCAACCATGTAAACAGTATTGATCACGTTAAGCTATTTCATTTTTAGAATTCGGCTGACGTGGTATCTGACTGAAAACTAGTCATAACTGACCTCATGATATTCAGCAGATATTTTTTGGTATAAGCTAAGAAATTTGGTGTTTCAGATGGTTTTAATTATTATTGACAAAATTCAGTTATTGCTTTAATTATCTCGAAGATTACTAGTAAAAGAGTTTCAGTTCTGCCCTGCAGTCGAATTGAAATTCGTACTGAAATATCAGTGTATTGGATATCAATAAGACATGGGAAATGTATCATCATCTTCCCTACCACGTTTGACGACACATATTCACACTAGTAGTGGTGCTGTGTTTCGCTTCTGCTATTGGGATTTAGTTGATCACATTCTATTACTTCGTCAGGTGAGCAATCATCCAGAAATGACAGAGAAAGGAGAAAAATTAGATTTTTACATCCAAGACTACTGTTATCGAATGTCTAAAAATCAAATTATGAGTAAACGTCAACAATCAGAACTTTCATGGCAAACCGACTAGATGTGGCAAGTACATCGTCTTCATCCTGTTGCCTATTATAACGATTGTATCAAACAAATTCCTGGTAATTATTTCATTGATAAAAAAAGCTAGAAAACTAACAGTAGATGAATATCAGAAGCACAATGATGTTCGATCACAAGTCTCAACGAATAATCAAGCGACATTTGTTCCTTCGATCAATTTGATGAAAGCTGTTTTACGTCAACAAAATTTTCTTGAAAAATTTCAAAAACATCCATTCTATTCCATTGATCTGAGACTCATGCATGCGAAGTCATTTGAACAGATCATAGAAAATTATATATCATTTATGAAAATTAGCAAACAAAGATACAATAATAGTTCCAACATTTGATGTCGATATGATATGGCATACACATATGAGATATCCAATGAATTATCTGGAATTCTCTACAGTTTTATGTGAACTTTTGTTTGATCATCATGATTCAATTGTTTCGACAATATTAACTGATGCTTATCGAGATACAGCTGAACGATGAAAAGCTGCTTATGAATCAGAATATGGTCAGAATATTGATCGAAACAGTTCACTCAAATATTTCGATTCCAGTCGCTGTGCATGATTCACAAGACTGACGAGAGAAAACGATCCAAATATGAAAGTTCTGGTGGATGTGAAGGATATTGGGGAAATAGAGATGGATATAGTAATTCAGATGATGGTGGAAGTTCATGTGGAGGTGATTGTGGATGGGACTAATCATTGAACATGCTTCATTCATATAGTGTTACCAGTGTATGATTTCACTGACGTCAATCTTTCTATCAATACAGGATAAATCTATAAAATTTAAGGTCAATCGGCCCATTGAAATTAGAAATAGTTTCACTAACACTTGCGATGAGAAATGTATTTACTACTGTTACGAATTAAACTTATTATATTCGCAAGCAAAATGAATCTTCTGTACATCTTTTGATAATACAACGTATAGAATAGTGATCATAGCTGAAAATTCATTGAGATCATTTATACACAGCTTGTTAATAGACGAACATATTTTTCTTCTGAGTGTATGAAAATATACAGATGCGGTATAGATTATTTCATACAATTTTATTTTAATCACAACTCAGCAATAAATATGCATTTTACGAAAAAGAAAAAAAACAAAACAATCGCTACTAACGGTATGTTTTCAATTGAGATGAGACTTAGTAAAAACACCGTTTTCTAAAACAAAATTATTTTTAATGCGGTGCGAAGCACTGCATTCATGTAGTCCGTCGCGAGTTTTTTTAATGCGATGCGAAGCAGAAGCGTTTATGTAGTCCGTCGCGAGTTTTTTTTATTTTTTTATTTTTAATGCGATGCGAAGCAGAA
>OENM01002238.1:0-19692 GCA_900239745.1 Rotaria magnacalcarata
TAATGGATAAAAAAGGGATTTAAATATTGAGACTTTTATTGCGTAAATGGTTGCCAAACGTGGTTCTAGATTGTCAGCCAAAAACGATCAAACAGTTTATCACATTTAATAGCAATTTTTATTTTCATCATCCTTTTTTTCAAGAAAAGTGTTGATGAAATGAGAAACTATTAGCAGCAACAAACACGTCTGAATTTCAAGCTTCTTGTAAAAGTGATCATTTTAACGTTGAATTTTACTGGTCATCATTTGCTGACAGTCGGGAACCTCGACTGTCAGCCAAACACGGTCGATAAATTTATCGCGTTTAAACGCGTTTTTTTATTTTTTTGTCTGCTTGGGTAGAAGTAATTGTGTGAGAGGTGATTGCTCGTAGAATACTTTACGCAGAACTCGAATTATTTTCATACAAGATTATGAAAGAACTGATCATCACTCAAATTAGAAAAGACTAGCAAATAGAATTCGCACATCATGAAAAACAATTTTGAAAATAAAGGCAGCATGAGATGAGTATTTGTTACCTATCGTTTGTGTACTATGTGTGCGGTCGAGAAGTGCGAACAGATTGATAGATTCAATGTCCTTGATGATGTTACACATCGTGGAACTTGTTCTTTATGAAATTGTATCAAGTAAATCGTACAAGGCTTTTGATAAAAAGTCATTATCTTCAAATTGAGAACTGTGCGACTTTTTTTTAAAGATCAATAGATTTCATCGAATAATTTTTTAACTAAATCGCTTGTCACGCAAAACGAGTTGTTGGGTGGAGAATTTCATGGTGACTCTTTTTAAGAAATAGTCAACATTGTGTAACGTAACAAATGGAAGACAAATAGAAATACAAAGTCTGTCATTATTTCTGACGCACTTGTTATTTGATTCATTTATTTGCAGCCCGACTTTTATGTATTCTTCCTTTCAGGCAAGTGATTTGTTTTTGTCAAGGTTGTTTTCACTGACTATTGATATGGAGAAAGCAACCATTGTGTTTCTCTGATTATCTATTCCTTGAATTTATAAAATTTCCTTTCTTTTTTAATTCACGAGTTTGTGCTTTAGAGAAATAGAATCATATCTGAACTTATAATACAAAACAACATAATCAAACACTTGGTCAATGGTGAAACGTATCAATATGCCAAAACTGGTTATTTTAAAACAATCTTTACCACGTAATCAATCAAGTCTCTCCTACAACACTGATACCAGTGTGCAACACTTGAGTTCCAGACAACTATATGTACGTAAGCTTCTTTGTGCCTAGTGTTTGTTTTGCGTTTCACATATTCAAGGGATTTGATTGATACATACAAAGTAGGCTGTACCGAAAACATACAATCTAGATTCGTGAATGTGTTTGAAGATATGAGATGTCAAAGCATGTTTTGTGATAGCTAGTGTAAATAGAAGTGTAGTACTGTTATGACCCAGGGTTTCCCCTTCGATCATAAGACGAAACAAACGAATAATACGCGCTCCTTTCTAGTATAGTGGTAGTACAGCTGCCCGCAAAACAGAAGACGTTGGTTCGATTCCATCGGAGGAAGATTATCTTTTTGTTCCTTTCTGTTGTCATACCACCACGTTGCTGTCTCGCTGATAACTGAGTTCAATAATGTGAGAGAAAAGAATACATAACAAGTACGTATGAGTACTTCATACACATTAATGGCTCATCCACACTCTAACACTTCGAAGGTAAGTTTCTAAAGAATCTAAAAATTAAAAACTCCTACCGAAAATGTCAATATCTTAGCTAGATATTTCTACTTGACGAAAAATTTCAATCTGCAAAATAAAATTTAGTGGATAACAAAATGCCTCTTTTTAATTTGTACTGGACACAACTAAAGCATTTGGGCATGGGCTACTCTTTTGAATATCCTCAATCACATACGTACATCATCATAATCTATCCATAAGCAGTGCTACTTATTCCGAAGTTTACATAATTATTTGTACTAATTCTATTACAGGTTAGCAGTATACAACCAATAATACCGAAAAACAAAGTATCACCAGTTCAGAATAAAAGGCATGCAGAGGTATGACAGGGAAACGCTAGATTACTGCTCAGCAGAAAAATGATAATTCTGTTTAACTTAGAGTAAAACAGAACAATGTGATTCTAACACAAAAGATGAACTAAATAGGAACGGTCGAGAGAAAATATTTGAGCGCAAACAAGCACATGTGAAGAACAATCTACTGTATTCAACAGATACGATCGATCTCGAACGAAAAAGCTTTTGGATACAATCAGGTTATACACTGCACTGTTAGTTAGAAAATACATTATAGAGAAAGCTGAAGGATATTCAAGGAATGCCTATATGAATTCTAGAGAGAATTTTAAAATTCTTGAAAACTTGATATTCTGAATATAAGAAATAACCAATTCGATTTTCTAGTTAGAAAATAGACAGTGAATTCATATAGGCATTCCTTGAAAATCAGTAGCGATATAGCAATTGGATCATTTTCCAACGAATTTAAAAATCAAATCTTATTTTCATGTGCAGCGCAGAATTTCATTCGATTTATTTTAAATATGAGCTACACAAATTATATTGACATGTGAAAATTTCATATACAAATACTCTAAAAATGCTATCATAAGTTAACAACAAAACAAATATATGCTTCATTCACAAAAAAAATAAATATCTATAGACGCATGTATAAATACAATTAAAATTAAGATAAACAACGAGTCACTAGTTACTTTACATTTGCATTTATTTTAAATTCACTTAAAAATCGTTTAGCAGCCACCGCCAGAAAAAATGATCGCTTTTTGAATGATAATCCATGTAAAACCTCCAAAGTTGCACGAATCTTTTTTGGATATTCTATATTGAAAATTTCGTAAGACCCAATTAAAATAGCCACAGCTTCCACTTGAGAAGTTGTTATGGTCAATTGATTATATTCAACAATAATGGAATAATTTGTACTATCATTATTTTTGTGCGCTTGAATCATTGGATAGGCATCTAAAACTTCCTGTAAATAAGCGAAATTAACATTAAAAATTAATACTATGATTCAGCGATGAATAAAAAAATTACTTGATTTAATAATAACTTCTTTGAATGTTTATAGCGTTTCATTATCAAATGTTCCAAAATAAAAAATGGTCGTTCATCTATCATAAAATATGAAAGATATTATCAGTTGTTATATATATATTTACCTTCAGTGATATTTTCTTTTTGTGGATTATCTGTATAATTAAATAATTTTGTAAAATTAGATTTTAATGTTTGAATAATATCTCCATCGAATGGATCATAATGGACATTAATTTCACGAATAATCTGCCATCAATACGAACAACAATAAATATATTAATTAATAAAAATGAGAAGTATTAAGCTATAGGAAGCTGTTGAGATGCACTTACCAGATTAGATACTGATAAAGCTGGATACAATTCCAGAATTTGTTTTACCGGTTTCATTTCATGTACAAGACGTTGACGATGTGGATATGTAATGTCCATTTTTGCTTTAACTTCAGAGTAATCATAATTTGTTGTATTTACTAATGTACGAAGTGATTCAGCTTGTTGAAACAATTGCATCAGACATTCTTCCGATTGTTGTTTCTCTTCAATTAAATATTCCTGTAACAATAAACAATCAACAATACCCATACAAGTATAACAATAATTTCTTACACGATGAGATACTAAATCAACTTTAACAAATTTCAACTTCCGTCCAGATAAAATATGACCATGAGACTGTCTTTTTTTCAATAAAAGATCAGATACACAGCCAGATATCTGGCGGTCACGAGAAAATTGTTGTTTCAACGCGGACGTTAACAGACTCTACATAAGAAAAAAAGATTCATACAAGAACATCATTTAATATTATCTTAATCATACCATATCTTCACCAAATACTTTAGTCAATACAGGGTATTTATTTTTAACACTAACAACCATTCGATCAAATTCAAACGATGTCGGATAAAAATCGATTCCATATGTATTTACTACATCATCACGAATAGTTTTAACCAATTGCTGTTTTTTTCTACAACGAAGACCAAACTCTTCTATAGATGGATTATTTGCAGCTTTTTCAAAAGCAGTATCAAAATATGGTAGAGAATAATTCAATGGAAATTTTTTTGTTGGTTGATTTCTTGATGTACACGAAGAATTATCTGATATTTCATCAAGTACTGTAGTAGTAGTTGATGTATGTGATGGTGATGTTGATAAACTTGTAGAAGCTTTTGTTGATAAACGTGCAGAAGCTTTTGTTGATCGAACATTCGGTGGATTTGAAACATATGAATCTGATAAAAACTCTAACGAATGATTTTGATTATCAGTATCATCACGATCAACATCACCATTTAAATCGTTTACAAACGATAAATCATTTGGTATTTGAGAATTTAATTCGTCGATAAGCACATCTGACTGTCTTTCATTTAATGTTATTATATTGCTAAATAAAAAATATGCATGAGAGAATAGAGATAAAGATCAATAAATACTTACTCAACACTTGAAAAAACATCAGATTTTAATATCTCGAGTTTCTTTAGAAATGTTGTTTTCACACCAATAGTTGGTTTCTTAACAATATCAGCAGCAGTATTGATCGATAAAAGTTCATCTATAGATGATGAACTTAAATTTAAAAGAGATAAACCATCGATTTCTTCTTCTGAAATAGAAAAAAAATTTAATTGTATTAAAACGTTTTGATGATTTTTGATTACCTTGAAATTTATTTACAAATTTTTCGAATCCATTTTCCATTAGCCAATAAGAAACATCTTGATAATTCCATTCCATCGAAAATTTATCTAAAGTAGAAGATAAAGAAAAAAATTAAAGATTTTTCTAAATAGACAAGAAGAATGACAATTTATTAAACATGAATTTCACAATTCAGGTAAACAACTTAGAAAAAAAAATTATTCGACAGCAGTTAATCGATAAGGTACACGAATAAAATATGAATTATCTATATAATAACAATCTTCTGACTTATGTGATATAAAATCATTCTTACTAAAGATAAGATTGTTATTTGATGGTTTGATTTCAAAGCACCACAAATTTTGTTTGAAAGTGACTGTGTCGAAACATTGAACCACAAATTTCCATTGTTCGGACATATTGAGAATATATTTAATCTTGACAAATATTGGAATTTCTTCTCCACCTAATAGAAAACCAACGAAAAAATCGCCAATTTTAAATTTAATATTATCCATTATTATCCATTTAACGATATGAACAACATCACGATGAGCAAATAAACGATCATTAAATAATATATTTTGTATTGATAAATTGAAGCTTGTTGTTCGTCGTTTACGAATTGTTCCACTAATATTATTCAATTTAAGTAAATTCTCATCAATTAATTCATAACATTGACGAAGTTGAATACGTTTAGAAATAGTATAGGGTAAGTTGATAAAATTATTACAGCGATTGGACATCTGTTTTAACAAATGATGTTTTGCTTCATAACGTAAATTCATTTGTCGCTTTAATGGACCATATTTGGCTGTATTACGTGCTGCATGGAGTAAAAAATGAAACTTAGGAACGAAATTTTCAGGAAAAATTGTTTGAAACAATTGTAAAAATTCCTGGATCAATACTTCAAGAGTAGACAACCAAGATTTTCTTGGATGGTCCGCATATAAAATATCCCATATTTCACGTAATAATTCATATAAAAACCAATATGGAATTTTATCAATAATTTCATAAAATATAAATGGTAAATTCAAAAACAGGCAGTATTTTTCCATAGCCTTACCTAAAAGAAAAAAAAGAATATTTATAGCATTTAATACTATATATGATTTTGATGTAATTCACAGTCTGAGTAACAATTTTTTTGGTATCCAAAAGACACGAAATATTATTTTGAGAAAAAATAATTCTATTCTTACCTCTAACATTTCCTTCTGAAATGTCTTTCTCTTTGAAAGCAACTGGCCGATTTCTTTTATCATTATTACCAAAATTAAATTTATTTATCATTTGACATACTTGAGAGCATGTATGTAATCGACTTGACACAATGACATGTAGTAGGCAACCAGTTAATTTCGGCATGACACCTTCCATGACGTCGTGCATCAAATCGGGAGGCAATGACATAATAGGATGAAATGATGATATTGATGATAAAGGTGATAAATCATTAATTCCATACAACGATTTATCTGAAGGTACTGTTTGAATATGCTGTAACTGAAGATCATAAGATGCACTTGTACGAATAGATGTTTGAGTTTCTTTATAAATGTATTTCATATCTTTGTGATTTGTAAAGCAATAACGGCAACAATAACCACTAGTAAATGTTTTTGTGAATCCTCCTAGTTCATGAGCTAAATAAACATGAAATTAAATTTAAGTGATATGTAATACAATTGCATTCTAAGCCTGTGATTATTAAATGAGTTTAATGTGACTTATGTTATCGTGTCAGGTATATTTTAGTTTTACAGACATTCAAAATTTTATAGAAATTATTGTTATGAATTTTATTTTAAATATTTTTTTAAAGTTTACCTGATAAATTGTCAGCACATAATGTACTAATTGTAAAATACGTTGGATTTTTGTCACCAGGCAATATAAGACCATCTTCTTCTAGACTGTTCAAATCTTTACTAAGTTGTGCAAATAAAATTTTGCGATTTTTTTCATCATCAAAATCTTTTTTATAGTATAATAATAATAAATGTACAGCACTGAGTGAAGAATTATGACGTGCTGGTAGATCATCTATTGAAAAATAAAATGTTGTCAATTTATGTATAGCATTCTTACCCATTAATGGATTAACAACACCTAAGTCGTCAGAATATAATTGCAATGAGAAACAATTAGTTTTGTGTTGAAGTACAGGATGTTGACGTCCGAATTCTGCATTCTGATAATGATATATAATATCTTGTCCATGAAATTGTGATATAAGCTCTTTTTCTTGTTTAACACAGTCATAAAAACCTTGTGTTTCAAATAAGTTCTTCAAGAGCTGATGCAATGGAATATAATAAGCCTTACTACCTGTTGGCAATAAGATTTCTTTAGGTTTAACAAATTTAAAATACGATTGACAAGCGGCGATGAAAGAATCTTCATTTCTTGATATTTCAAATATATTTTTTTCAATATCATTATTAAAATTATACGATATGACATTATCAACGTTGATATTTAGCTTCGACAACAAATAATATGAAAAATTTTCTAAAAGACAAGTGATCGATAATGCCATAGTTTTCATAATATTACCCGGTAGTACGTGACCTTCGCGTACTTTTAAAAGCATCTTTACATAAAATTTTCTAATTTCATCTAATGCACCATGATGTTCAGATTGCCAAACTGACGCTTGTTGAATTTGTTGTGAATCATCTGTATCATCATGATTATCTAAATTAAAGTCATTAAAAGGTAGAGCCAATGATAATGATGAATGATCTTGACTGGAAGAGTTAAAATCATGTTTTCGAAAATGATTTATGAAAGATTTCAAGTTGGTATATATAAAATTAGAATCACATAATGGACAACTTGTGTTAAACAAATGATCATTTCCGTGTACTTGTCGTAAATGGCGTAAATATCCATGGGTTGTTCTATCAACGTTACTAAGACAAATTGTACATTTTTGCAAATTGCTAATTGACATTTCTTAAATAATAACGAAATTAAATCCAAAGGGCAACTATGTAATCCTAAAATAAAAATAAAAATTGTGTAAATCAATTGATAAATCACATCATATTGTTTTCTTATTATCGAAATTGCACAGTATTTGAATGGTTAAGTAAAGCGAAAAAGCAAACTGTTTATATAGATGTATACAAACAAAGTAAACAATGAATACTGGTTTATTAATAGTCTGCCAAAGTGACGACGTCCGTGATGATAAAGGTGATCGGGACGAAGACGACGAAAAAAAGACACAAATCTACAGCCAACAAAAGAAAAACAAGGCAAAACATGCATAAAGAATATGAAACAAATTTCATCGAATGATAAACAATTAAAAAATTATGATTGGATAGAATTGCTGAGAGGTAGCGATGACAAAGAAAAAGTTATTCATAGTTCTCCTCGTTTACTCCCTATATATGTAGAATTTGAACAAAATTTATCACGCTTTTTTTACTAAGAACTCATTTGACTATCGTTTTAGAAGAAAACTATTGAATAACAATGATCGGCAGATATTTGAGAAAGTCATAAAATCATAATATATGTATTTGTTTATTTAAATTGAGAAGTTCGTGTCGTTGGTAATAAATCGGCTAAATTAAATGTCGAGCGAATTAACAATGAAGATCGTGAAAAATGAATTCTTTTGATTTTCAAATGGAACTACTTTCTTATTTATCTACTATGTTACAGACATGAGTTAATATTCAGTAATTAAATGAATCCGTAAAACAGTGTTTGTTATTTTTTGATTTGTAAATAAGCACATATCAAATTGATAGGATATAGTTACCTTCTAGAGATGAATATTTTAAAAAGTTCAATATTATTCTGCTGAAATGCTTATTTACTAACAGAAGCTGTTCCATATAAACACTGAAAAACGAGGATTGGATAATTATATATATTATAAACGATCATGATAATTTCATGCGATAAATACTAAATACATAAAAAATCGTCCGTGATTTTCCATGTAACCGTATAATGCATTCTGATTTTCCTCATTTATTGAATATCTCTTTTTTCAGAAAATCAAAGTGAAATTCTATCAAATTGAAAATCAAGGATTCTCGAGATACTCTGAATTCCACCATGAAATTATAAAGCATTGAAAACGTTCTAGCTTTTTCAAAGTCGATTTTTCACAAAATAGAAATAAAATAAAATTTACAGTGTAGGAAGAAAGAATCTCTGCCTAGTGGATTAAATAAAGTTGATAAATCGAGACGACGAAGACGGCAAGTATATTTCTCTGAAGCCTTGCAGTTATCAACATCAGTCCTATATGCTTTAGGATACGCGGTGGATTTAAAATGACGCCACCATGTTGCTGTCTCATTGTATGTGTTTCTATCATTGCTTTGTTCTTACTGGGTGGGCTTTTTGCGGCAATCATCATATCCGGTAAGTTGGTTGTTGAAGAAAAATAACCACTTGACGGCCTATACTTTTAAAACTGCAACCGGCATATGATATTCAAAGAGGGAAGAAACCGAGTAAAGATGTTATTTTAGAATCTTATCAAATAGAAAAAAAGTATCATGTAATACAAAATCGAAGTATTTTAAAATTAATCTTTGGATTTCGGAGTACTGAACTTTCAAATTAACGAGAAAAGAGTTATAAATGACATTGGGTGTTGCCCTCTCTAATTGTGAGTTATCTGTCTATTTTTAGCTACAGGTTCGACAACAAATACCAATACAAGTAAGTACGCATTTTTTTTAAATAGAATCATCTCAGTTGTGGTATATATGAAGTGAAAACAAATGTAACGACAATAATTGCAAATACAACTACGACTAGTGTCATTAGCACAACAACAACTAGTACTACAAGTGCAACAGTTACAACAACAAGTGTCACTAGCACAACAACAAGCGCAACTACGACTACAAGTACGTAAGATTAAGGTTTTGCCTTTTAAATTAGCAGCTCCTTGTCGATTTAGTCACAACGACCAGTACAACATCAGGCAAGATTTCTTATTCAGTAATAGGGCGAACAGAGTGTGCGAGTATAATTATGGGCGAGAGATTTCGTTCGTAACGAAATGTGCATTCATATTTGGGTCCATGAAAATATTTATGCTAAATTTTGGAGTAGAAATTCCAAATTGAAACATCTTGGTTTTTGATTGAAATACAGCTTTAGACAGAATAAACTTGTTAAAAGGGTCAAGTTGTGAGAAGTGAAGTTCTCATTTCTCTTATCCGTCACACAATGTTTGAACAGTTTAATTCTGAACCCAAAGAGTTGTTGAAAAGTTTTCATGTTTTGAGCATATGAATTGTAGCTGTCCTACATGCAGTTAGTATTGATTGAAAACTCGTTTCTACAGGGCACAATATTTTACTCTACAGATACTGATCAACCCTTGCCTTTTAACTGTGAAGATTTTTTGAAAGTTGCACCAAATTTTATCAATGGATAGACGATAAGAATTATTGAAGAATATTTCATTCAACTGAGACATTATCTGCTGGCTTTCGTGAAGTTTGATGAAAATCAAAATATTTTCTGACATATACATATATCATCTGCTCAGAAGTCACAGAAATATATATTCACTCCTTGGTGGTAGCGTGCTGGGTTAGAAAGTCATATGATGTGAAGTTCATGGAATTTTTTGCATCTTAGCAGCAAACAATGACTGTAATGATTCATAGTTCAAGTAATCAGAAAACGTCAGGAAGACAACAAGTTTGCATATAGCGAAAATGCTGCTTTTTCTCTTTGATAGTTACTTCTACGACGAGCACTACAACAACAACAACAATCGCTTGTAACTATCTCAGCTCTTTCATAGAAAGTTGAATTTCATCATGCGTTGATATTTTTAGGTGGAACAACAAGTGAGTGATTTTACATATATCACGGAAAGTCTCATTGATGTTTTGCATAAATATACATGCTTTATATATGAATGAAATCATTCATTAGCGATATGTCTCTAAGCATTTTGAGGCATAACGGCATTCTCGTTGGTCTTTGTAGAGATCGCAATTCGAGCAAATACTATAATCATGAAACTTTTCTTACTAATGATAATAAAATAATTGTATTGAAGGTTAAAACTCTGATAATCAATTTTAATTTTAGGCCGAAATTCAACAAGTACTTTTATTCGGTGGTTCAACACGTATTCCACGTGTTCAAAATGAACTAGTTAAATCTCTTGGCGGGTTTGTAATCTGTTAGAAGAAGGAAACAATGATATTAATTTCATTTTTCCTCCTATAGAATTGAACTTGGTAAAAGGTTAAATACTGATGAAGCCGCTGCTATGGGTGGTGTTTATCAAGCAGCAGCACTTTCAAAAGGTTATCGTGTTAAAAAATTTATTGCTAAAGATGCTAATCAATATCCGATCAACGTTCAATTTGAACGTCATGCTGACCCAACAGCGGAAAATTCGGAACCAAAACTAATTGATCGAACTTTATTTCAACGAAATAATCTTTATCCAAATCGAAAAGTTATGACATTTAATCGACACACTGACGATTTTTCATTTGATGTTCGTTATGGTGATTTATCATTTCTTTCGGATACTGATAAACGGTAAAATGAAACATAAACTAAACGAAAAAATTAACTCTTTACTTTGAATCATTCTAGATCACTAGGTAAAACAGATTTATTGCGCATTAATGTTAGTGGTGCTCGTAAAGCATATGAAAAACATCAAGATACAAGTGAATCAAAAGGGGTTAAAGCGCATTTTCAATTAGATGACAACAGTCTTCTTGTTTTGGATCGCGTATGTTCACATTGACACTTGATTATCTTAAACTATTGAATCTATTTAAGGTTGAATTTGTATTCGAACGAAAAGAAACAGAAGCCGAACGAACTAATGCTACTAAGGATGAAGATGAATCGACACTTTCAAGTAAATTAATTGATATTTATTTCTAAGAAAAATAAATGATATTTTTTTCAAAATGATAGAATTAGGTAGTAAAATTTCAAGTTTCTTCTCATCATCGGGTGCATCATCATCGGAAAATGATACAAATAATACAACAAATAGCACCGAGGAAACAGTGCCAACTGTAAGAGAAATTTGTTCCTTAAGAATTGAATACTGAGGAATCGAATATGTTTAGAATACTACTGAAACAACTAATGATGAACAAACAGCAAAACCTGTTGATGAAAAAGGTAAAAAATATTATATTAATGAGCGATGAGAGTTTGTTAATACACTGAAAAGATAACCGTTAAAATGAATACAAACTGCTAGTATCTTCGCAATAATAACTTAACAGTCAGAAATGTAATGCATATGGTTTTGAGTCAAACTAGCTTATCACGGGAAATTCTTTCATTGTGAGGTTAAACTGTTTTTATTATTATTACAGAAGGAGCCAATGCTACTGATAATACAACAACAACAACTACAACAACAACAGCACCACCACTAAAAACAATAACAATACGGGAGCCATTAGAATTTACTGTTGAAATTCTCGACTATGCTGATCCTACATTGGAAGCACGAGCTAACTCAGTGAAAAAGTAAATAATTTAATAAATTCATAATGAACACGGATAGATATTAGCTAGTAATAGCTGCAAAGAACTTTGCAAATAGGAAATAGTCATCTTGGTCTCTGAGTTCTTTTCTGTATGACACGTGTTTGAAAACGAAACGATACGAATTCGAATGATTCTTAAAGGAATCTTTATTTAGTAGTAAATTGTTTAATACATCTGTCGTTCAAGATAATGGAGGAATATCTTCTTAGGTTTCTTAATTTTGCATAAGCTTTGATGATGCCATCCTGAGACAAAAACCTACCGTTACATATATCATAGAATAGGTCAATGTTGAGATTCTGTTGCATTATCTTACTATATCATATTGTTAGCAAAATAGCACTCAGAAGATTTCATCTTATTCGATAAACAATGAATCAATATGGAAATACTCCATATTTATTTTAGATCAATTATTGAATTTACTAACTGATACTGTTAAAAAGAAACTAGACATATCTGAAACATCATTCTCATGATTTAAGCTTGCTAAAAATCGATCTATTCGCCATTGTGATTTGAACATAATCAAATGTGCATTTTGATTTAGGCTTAAGGCTTGGGAAAAATGTCGTGAGTAGAAAATCTTCAAAAAACAGATTCATGGTACTGAGTGAAGTCGTGCTCGCTAATATCTCTCTTCTTGAGTGACAGCTCAAACACAAATTAGTTCTATATGTTGGTTTCGAAATTTTACCAATTCTTTGTTGCAGTGTTGAGCATTCTAATGACATCATATGAATAAAATTTTATCTGAATTCTAACCGGCTAGTCTAATGAATCAATTGAAAAAGAATAAATGTGGAAACTTCGGACTTCATCCGAGAGTTATGTGTACTGCAAGAAGTACATGGGACATATGAGTCATTCTAGAATATCTGAACGCCAAACTTATCATGAGAAACTAGGCACTTTGGTTTCTGGATGCAGTTTTTGTGCATTTTGAGACCGCTTTCAGGCGATGTTTCGTTAGAAAGCTATGATTCAGTTCAAAACTAGTATCAGATTCGGAATCAGCGTTAAAAACTGAGTCGATTTATATATATATATTGTGGATAATTCTGAAAAAAAAAACGTTTTTTTGAAAAATCCCTGTACTCCCCCTCAGGGATGGTCNATATTGGCCGATTCTAGAGTGTACTCACTTTTTGAGTACACAAAAATGAAGTCAGGAGAAAAAATTATTCTGATTTTCTTTAGGTTAACGGCGTTGGATACACACGATCGTGAATTATTAGCTTTGTCAACAGCAAAAAATAATCTTGAATCGTTCATCTATGATATGCGTGATAAACTTGAACATGATTCTAATTATAAGAAAGCAACAACATCAGAAGAACAAACAAAAATTAATGAAAAACTATCTGAAACCGATGCATGGTTATGGGACGATGGAATTAATGCTGATGTTAAAGTAAACTATTGAAAATATTCTATTTCAAGTTCTCTATTCGTTTTCTTTAGACATTAAAATCTAAATTAGATGAATTAAAACTTTTAACTAAATTATTAGTATTACGCGTACGTGAAGTTGATTTACGTCCACAAAAAATTCAAGAACTTAAAGATACACTCAATTCGACGGAAAATTTTGTTCGAACGACTCGTATATTATTTTCCAAAAGAGAGGAAGATGAAAAACCATTTACTGATGCAGATTTAGATTCATTAGAAAAAGTCATTAGTGATACATACGTAAGATATTTTTCTATTCGATACATTGATTTACATAGAATTGCGTCTTTTTTAACTGTAGAAATGGTTTGGTCAAGTTAAAGAATCATATTCAAAATTATTACCTACTGATGTGCCGAAATATTTATCGTCTGATTTCGATGATAAAATAAATTTACTTAAACGTGAAACAAATTATTTACTTGGAAAAATTCAACGATTTGTTCCAAAACCAAAACCAACTACGACAACACCACCGCCAACAACAACGACAACAGCTAAAACACCAGTAGATAATGAAACAAAGGTCGAACAAGAACAAGAAACAACATCAACTACAACTGCAACTCCGGAACAAACAGAAGAAGAAACAACAACAACAACATCAACTACTACTGCAACTCCGGAACAAACAGAAGAAGAAACAACAGCAACAAAATCAGGTGAAGGTTAGTGTTGTTAATTGAAAGTTATCAAAACTGATTCTATATTCATTTGTAAGGGCATCCAGAATTATAAAACAAAAACGTCGATCTTTGCATAACAATCGTTATTCATCATTCCAAAATGCGATAACTGATAGTACTAGTCAAATGTTCTTATTGTTGCTGTTGTCGATCTGTTATTCAAGAAACTAATTTATTTGCTTGCGTTTTGTTTTCATTTCTAATTGTTATGACTTATTTTAAGATCAATATAGAACATGTCTGTGTATTCTGCTTTTTCTTTCTTATTAGTATGTTTCTTCTTTGTTTTCCCTAAATATCAAAGTGTGAAGCAAATAGTATGATTTACTCAATTTAAAATTAAATTAAAAATCATCGAAATATTGAATCCAGTTTGGAGAAGCAAGTTTAATAGATTTTCCAAAAGACTAAATATGAGAACGAGAAGGAAATTTTCCATTTACTAATATCATTTAGAACGAACGTGAAACATTCACTATTAGCTCATGCTGGTTTATTGACAAAGTAATAGATGGAGAACACAATGCTTCAAAAGTTAAACTTAGTTTCAAAATTTATCGCAGATTATCTTTTACCACACTCGCATTCATGTTGTCAAAGTTTTGGTGGCGCTGGTTTTTAGAAATCATTGAAAAATTAAAAGAACTTTTACTTCAGTACTTATCTAAATTTTACTATGGAACTAATCGGTCAAAACTTCAGTGACTTTTGCATTTTAGAACTTGATCGAAAGATGCTCTCAGATTCTATAGTGCTTAAGCTAAAGCTCGGATTAATTGAATATTTTGATGTCTTATAATCAGAGTAACATTTTAGATGTTGTATATTTCTGCTGCTTAAATATTCACATAATCGTACTGTATAAAAAAGTTCCGTTTTCTAGCTCATTAATTTTTTTATGCAATGGCTTCTGTGCACATTACATTCGATGCATAGATTGATAAGCAACAATCGAAACCAATATATATATATATATATATATATCATTACTGGAAGAAGTCAAAATATTTCATTATTTCTTTCTTTGTTTGAATGCAATGTATTTTAGTAGGTTTTACGGCTAATTCAAAAAAGATCTTGATGGTCATCCCTCATTAGCGTATTTCGGGTGTCTAATTTTATTTTTAATGCGATGCGAAGCAGAAGCATTTCTGTAGTCCGTCACGAGTTTTCTTTTGCTCTTGTTTTCTCGACGTACTCATCACATCTCGTTGTTTTGTCTCGCAATGATCTCGAGAACCATAAATCATAGAAAAGTCATTGAAACGGGAGATGAAAGTATCAAGATGGAACTTTTTAATGCCATGCAAAGCAGAACCATTTCTGTAGCGCGTCGCGAGTTTTTTTTTCTAATGTCTAATTTTTACTTTTTAACTAGAAATACGCATCTTTTTCTTCATTTTTTCTTAATGATCTCGAAAACAGAGAATCATTGAAAAGTGATTAAAACGTGAGATAGAAGTATCAAGATCAAGCTTCATACTCCTGTGTTCGAATCTTCAATCTGAAGTTCTGTTCACTCACAAATGCGGTTCCAAAATGACGAAAATGAAAGTAATTATCAAGAAATAATTAAAGTGACGTCATGAACATATGTTAGCCACTATAGTCTATTCATTTACAGCTGATCTAAGATAATGAGTCATCGAGATAATTAATAATCGAAATCGATATTTAAGAATGTATCGCTAAGTAAGAATAGAGTTTTCTCAGTAATGAATACCATTATGGCTGCATAAAAAGTATTCAACATTTCTCTGAATTGAAGATTATTTGTAGGAGATTCAGATTCCAGCTTCGCATCGCATTTCGTATACGATTGAA
The DNA here is from genome assembly GCA_900239745.1 of Rotaria magnacalcarata. NCBI lineage: Eukaryota > Metazoa > Rotifera > Eurotatoria > Philodinida > Philodinidae > Rotaria > Rotaria magnacalcarata. Next base: position 16,246 of record OENM01002238.1, read on the forward strand.
ACTCGAATACCATCTAGTTATTTCTATAATATTGGCACTTTTGTCAAGTGTATCGAGTGGTGACGAACTAACTTATCGAGTAGTTGTAAATGGCATTGCAAGTAGTGGGAAGAAATATATATCGAAAATCATACCGACATACTTGCATTGTCTCATTACTATTCCATAATCGAGTTTCATTACCGATTTTCAACCTACAGCACGTAAAAAGATCGCGTTTTTCAACTCAAATTAATAATAAAATCAATTTTTCATAATTCTGTGAGTTTATTTACTAAAGCCATATTTCGTCATTCTTCAATCAACAGACAAATAAGCCAGTATCCACTGTGAACATATTTTTTGCGAAAAAATAGACCACTAGCGTTCGATTAAAACGACGCAATATTTCCTTATTGATCGATTAAGTTATGATATATTTGAAGGTCTGTCAACTTATGCAGATACAATAGTCGCATCCAAACTCTCCACTATGAAAGAGTTCACTAATAACAGCGAAAACATCATGATACACAAAGAATGCCCCAAGAACCGCTAGCTGTTTTCTCTTCATCCAGCAGAACTCTTAGGGCGAATGAAAAATCAGATGAATAGTATTTGGTTTGTTTTTCATGAGACTTTATCTATGTATATATTTTTTGAAAAGTCCTGAAATAACTCCATACTTTAGTCGGCAACATGACACAGAACTATTGGAGTTGAAAACTCATTGAATCATAGTAGTTCTCAGCAACACTACAAGGAAATAGTTATTACCGAGTTATGAAAGCTGCAAGAAAAATTCACTCAATGAGAAAAAAAAGGAATAGATTTTAGTTATCTTTGTAGTTTTTCGGTTTGGTTGTATATTTATTTTTTAGAAGCTATGATAGCAATAAATAGCTATGCATGTTCTGAAGATTTTGATTGAGACATCTTCATGTGGCCCTCATTCGCCCATAGATATTCTAACATTGACCGAAGTCTTGTATAAATCATTGGTACTGCTTTTTCAAAACTATATAAATTATTCTTACTGGTGCGAAAGAAATAATATAATACTTCTTTGAAACAATACAGAAATTCATGCCGCATCATCACCATCTTTACTTGTAATGTGGGAGCTACTAATTACGATTTTGTATATTGACTTCAACGATATTTAAAATTTGTTTTCATCTATGTTTGCTTCAAAAGTAGCATAGTCTTAATGTAGTTTTATAGAGAAACATTTCCGCTAGCATCTATTCTATTAAATAGATAGTCACTTTCTATTTTTCAAGTACATGNTCAAAATTCTCGAGACACACTTTACTCACATGTCAATTTATTTTAGAAGAGCTGTTTATCTTGCCTAGTTTCTTATGAATGTTTTTTTTTCTAGACTATTATTTCCAAATAAACATGACTATATGTATTAGTAGCGTCTGTACTAGTTCTTGGAAATATCTTTTGTTGAATGCTAAAACAGTTAAATCTATTCAATTTCTCTTTTTTTCGGCGATGTTTAAATTAGCATGATGTTTTGTACGGATTCACTATGTATTTTCATCAGAGCAAGGCGTTCGTTGAGCATTGCTTGATGATAAAGTTGAATTAGTTAACTGAAAAACAAATATTTAAAGAGACAAAATTTAGCCTTTAAGATAACTCTTTGATTCATATCTTTTGCAGCAGATAGCACGCAGCTATAATCATATATTGAATCTTTTTCTTTAGTTTCATTGTAATTAAAGCCTGCTTTAAGACATAGTTCTCTTTTAGTTATTTCATCCGTACCAAAGAAGAAATCTTAGCAAGTAGAAAATATTGTTTTATTTTTCATATTTACAATTTTCTTTCATTATACAAGCTGTATTTTAGTAGTTATTTGTTTGATTTAATTGTATCGCAAGTTTTCTTTGTTGCTTGTTTAAACAATTCGATCGATTCGTTTTTGCCAAGATATTTTTCATTGGCTACTGATGCGGAAAAGAGTCAATATTTTTCTCTGATTATGCACGGCATACATTCATATAGTTTCTTTTTTTTCAATATATTGGCTTGTGTTTTTAAGAAATATACTCATACTCGAACTTTTAATACAAGCTATAGCATCACCAAACACTTGATCAATGGTAAAACGTATCAATAAGCCAAAAGTGATTAATGTTAAACGATCTGCACCATCTAAGCTGCCAAGTCATGTTTATAGAACTGACGTCAGTGTACAGCGCTTAGGTCATCGACAGTTGTCTGTACGTAAGCTTAATTGTGCAAAATACTTATTTTGCGTTTCACATACTCAAGGCATTTGATTGATACATCAAAGTAGGCTGGATCGAAAACATACGATCTAGATTCATGAATGTGCTTGAGGATATGAGATGTCTAAGCATGTTTTGTGCTAGCTAGTGTAAACAGAAGTGTAACGCGTATGAGTAGTTTTTATCCACATTCATCTTGAGTGTCAATCCACACTCTAACAATTTGAAGGTAACATTTTCAAGTATTTGAAAATGAATTACTGTGTTGAATATCCTAACTTACATACATGCATCATCACTATCATCTATTCATAACCGGTGCTACTCATAACAAATTTTGCATAATTATTTGTAGTAATTCTATTGCAGGTTAATAGCATACAAACAATAATACCAAGAAATAAAGTATCACCAGTTCAAAATGAGAGACATGCAGAGGTACGACAGAAAAAAACTCTAGATTACGGTTCAGGAGAAAAATGATGATATTTTTTAACTTAGAGCAAAATAGCACAAAGTGATTCTAGCAAAAAACAAAACGAACTCAACAGCAACAGCCGACAGAAAATATTTGATCACAAGCAAGTACCTGCCAAGGAAAGTCTAAATTATTCAACGGATACGACTGATCTAGAAAGAAAAAAATCTTGGATTCAATCAACCAATAGAGGAAAACAAATCCTCCATAGCAGATCAGAGGAAGCTGAGAAATCAAGACCTCGAAGGCGGCAAGTATATTTGTCTGAAGCGTCCCAGTTATCGAAATTAGTCCGATCTGCTTTAGGTTGCGCGCTGGGTTTATAATGACGCCGCCATGCTGTTGTCTCATTGTGAGCGCTACTATCGCTGGTCTTGCATTATTGGGTGGGCTTTTAGCGACAATTATCATTATCAGTATGTAGACTCTTAAATGAAATAATAGCTTTAAAACTTCAACCGGCATACGCTATTTAAAATATAAACACATTAATTTAAGATATCATTTTCAAGGGAGAACAAACTAATCTAGTTATGAGAAATTGATTTCTACCATTGAAGTCAGTTTCTTCCGCTTCCTATTCAAGACGTGGATTTAATCAAATTCACACATTGACCTCTATCGCACTTCGACTTTCTAGCCTAATGCTAACTAGCCGTTCCATATTCTTCTTTAATTTTCATCGCTTGTGTTAGGCTCTAATATGTATAGAACGAAAGAGACAAGCAGTGTCACTGATGTTAT
>OENM01002239.1:0-19690 GCA_900239745.1 Rotaria magnacalcarata
GACTACCATTTTGACGAAATTTACTTCTGCAGAAAAACTGCAAAAGTAAATTCCGTATAGGCTAATTTTATATTGAATTATGCATGACATTGTTGTAATTAGTTATATACAGCCGATACGTATATATATTATACGAAGAATGGATAAAAGCATTCGTTGGTTGTGGATTTCGTCACTATATATTAGTGCATCAATGTAATTGCACAATGTCATGTACAATTCAATATAAAGTTAGCCTATACGGAATTTACTTTTGCAGTTTTTCTGCAGAAGTAAATTTCGTCAAAATGGTAGTCTCTCTTTATATGCATTGTGTAGTTGCATAAAAACTTTCGCTGCTGTAAAATACTAGAAATTTATATTTCACAAAGTCGCTCTTACACATATAGTTAAAATAATTGATCATTAGATGAGACCGATTTCTACACAAATTATTGAAGTCTTCTCCTAACCAAACATGATATACTGTAGACATGTAATTCACTGTGAGTCGTAGAAGTGAATATGTTTTCCTATACTCTAAATGATATGTAAAAAAATATTTTACAAGTCACACTTGTCTCTATGAATTATTGATATTCATTTAGATTTACTATTGCATGTGTTATGAAATTAGCGGCCTTAAATTTTAAATATTTTACTATTCCATGGAATGTATTTGATTTTGTCATTGTCATTGCATCGATTCTTGGTATGTTGGCTCCCTTTTTTTTAATTCGATTTTTTCATAAAATGATGTATTTTTTCTTCTTGCTAGGACAAACACTAGGAGAAATTATGGCGATTTTTTGTTAATCCAACATTGTTACGTGTCGATCGTGTTGCACGTGTTGGAAGAATCTTACCTCTTGTAAAAGGTTAGAATTGATAGCAATGAATTGAATCGTAGACTTTTTAGATTCATATTTATTTTTGTAAGGGAGCAAAAGGTATTCGAACATTACTTTTTGCATTAACTGTTTCAATGCCTGCTTTATGTAATATTGTTCTACTTCTCTTTCTTGTCATGTTTTTCTATTCAATATTTGGTATGTCATTTTTTGGTTATGTAAGAAAATCAGCTGGTCTAACGGATTTATTTAATTTTGAAACATTTCCTAATTCAATGATTGTACTTTTTCAAATGTGTACGACTGCCGGTTGGTCCGGTGTTTATCAAGCATTCACGAATGATCAACCACCCGATTGTGATCCAACTTTAAATACACCATCACATAATGGTGATTGTGGTGATACAGCTATTGCAACACCATTTCTTGTCAGTTATGCTATAATTACTTCTCTTATTGTGGTAAGAATATAAATATATATTTGTTTGATCTCTTCGAATTTTCTTATTATTAATTTAGGTAAATATGTATATTGCAGTAATATTAGAAAATTTTAGTCAAGCACAAGAAGATGTACAACAAGTAAGTAATAAATGAAAGGAATATAAATCTTTACAAAAGAATTTATTTTTTAATTTTCTTTAGGGTGTAACCAATGATGATTATGATACGCATTATGAAGAATGGCAACGATTTGATCCATTAGGTTCACAATTTATACAATATGAACGCGTATTAGATTTTGTTGATAATCTTGAATCACCATTACGTATTCCTAAATCAAATCATTTAATACTTATTCGTATGAATGTACTAATATGTGAAAATGTTCGTATGCATTGTGTTGATATACTTGATGGTCTTACAAAATATTTTCTTGGTACACTTAATACAGAGGTATCAAATAATGAAACTGACGCCCCAGTTGATATAAAAAAGATCGTCCTAATGATTATCATCCAATATCAACAACAATACAATGACAGCGTGAACTTTATTTAATTCGTTTGAGCTTAAAACGTTTTCGAAGCAATGTTGAACGACGTCGAAATGAAGGAAAACATCAAGAATTAATATTTGGAAATTTTACAATTGATGAACCCAATGAATTAAAAATAAGTTAAAGACAATACAATTCGTATCGAACGATAATCAATGTCATGAAACAAATTTAAGAGTGCCGATGTAATCAAAAATAACAGAAAACTTTTCTTTTTCTACATTATCAATTTTTTGTTTCTTCCCAGTCAGACAAAAGTCTTAAAAAAACGCGTTAAAACACGTTAAAATTCCGTTAAACGGCATATTTACGATGGTTATCGTTAAACCGGCGTTTCAACGCTTTTATTTAGACTTTTGTCTGAATGGTATGCAAAGATTTTCAAAATTTCTCGATCATTTTTAAAAAATATTAAAAATATATATACTTTATACATTTCTAATAAAATTTAAAATATATTGGAATGTTTTGAAAACATTTAATAAAAAACTTTTTAAATGTTTAAAATTATTTTTAAAGAAATAAATTCCTAAAATCAATTTTTTCATAATTTATTTAGATATTTTAAAAAATAATTTACATTTACAAACAATCTTTTTAAATGCATATTATTTGTATCTTTTTTCCTGAAAACTAAAAAGCTAACAATAATTTTTTCACTCTTAATCTTCTATCGAAAAACTGCCACTTTGCTATATGAATTCAGTCGATTTTAGTAACATGTTCGAATTATCTTTAAACTGTAAGACTAGTCGAATGGATAGCATCTTGGACTATCAACAAGTACATCATACGGTCGAGTCTTGGTCAATGCAGTAAAATCTAAAAGATTTAATTGAATCAGGTAAAGAAACTAAAAAAAGCGTTAATAAACTACAACGCGTTATAGCGCATTAATAATCTTGTACGAAAAACAAAAAAAAATCCTTTTTTGGATTTTATTTTCTTTAAAGTTAATTAATGCGTTTTAACGCGTTATTTTTTATTTTTTGTCTGACTGGGTTGCAACGAGTTTATCTTATTAATGGACCTATAAAGGATATCAATGTATGTGGGCAGGAGTGTGACTCAGCGACGTAGTCGGAGGGGGGCTCGAGGGAATCAATCCACCTAGAAAGATTGAAATACCTGAAGGAGGTACAGGCTTATTCGTTTTTACAATTCAAAAAGCATCATTTTCCTATGATAATCCCCCTCCTAAAAATCCCTGGCTACGTCACTGGTGTGGGTATCTCCATCGTTTAGTTTCCACTTACACTCACATCTATACCTTGTAATCTCATGAGAACTCGACGATTATTCACAATGATGTTGAAGAAATGCATCCAATTTAGACATCGAAATACTATTCTTCCTACAATGTCGTGTTCGACTGTGATTCTTGGCTGCCTTCAACATTGAGATTTCCGCCTTCATCTTCGCCACTGTAAATACCTTGTCATGTCTGCTCATTGAATTTGCTTGATTCATTTTGAGGATGGAAGTGGGTAATCTTGGTTACTCCTTTCACTCTAATCTATCCTTGCGTCACCTGGAGTCAAACGGCTAACAACACCAATGACCAGGGATATAAACATTATTGTGAATAGTGTGAGAGTGACGTGCATATTTCACTTCTAACCGTCAATCTCTCAAGTGTTTCCAAGAAGTCATCTGTGGGTAACGTCTAAGGGGGGTGGATGTGGTTGGACAGAATATCAGCACCCACATCCCTTCCATACAACATGATAAATAAGAAAAATATGAGAATTACGATATAAGTGTAGTGTAGTGACATTTCGTGTTTTTCTGTTCTTTGTCTCTGTTGTTTCGTATTGTTGTGTTCGTTCTTGTTAGCACGTTATGCTATACAATACATATATTGTTTTCTCTTTCTTTTGTCGTTCTTTGATATTTTTCGATCTCATTTTTTTTTATAAATTTTTAATCTCACTCTCGTCGCCAATTGTCACGTACCCCACTCGGTACGTCCTTTTCTAATGTATTTCAGTCTCTAATATTGCATAATAGAAAACACTATTACCCAATTGTAGAAAATCATCAAGGCCAAACACAATGCTGTTTTGACCTTGGTGATCGATACAGAAAAAAAAAATTAGATCGAAAAATATCAAAGAGCGACAAAAGAAAGAGAAAACAATATACGTATTGTATAACATAACGTGCTAACAAGAACGAACACAACAATACGAAACAACAGAGACAAAGAAAAGAAAAACACGAAATGTCACTACACTACAATAATTAAAAACATAGCAACTAAACAATACTCCTTCAGGGCGCAATGAAGAGAAAAAACTTCTAAGAAAACAAATTTAACTATTTAAAATTATTTTAATTTTAAATAGTTAAATATTCAAAACACGATGCTGAAGTTTAAACATAAAAATACTACGCAACAGTCCAAACACAGTTTGAAAAATATGAAAGGTTACATATATCGATTTTATATTCAGAAAATTCTATTTCTAATATTCTTATGAGCCATAAGAAAAAAATTGACATCATATGCTTGTTCATATAAAATGGATTAACTCATGTGGTATCTGAAAAAAAATTATTCATCAACTAGCTACAGTTGCTGGGTGAAATAATGAATACACAATACTGTCGACTGGTTTATATACATGGCCAAACAATAACTCTATAGCTGTCAATGTTCAAATGATTATTCAAAAATCAGTAACTGATTTCTGAGTTCTTGTAGAATATAAATTGATTTTTTAGAAAACTAGACTCAATTTTCCAGTATCTTGAAAAACAATTTTCCCAATAAATCAGATTGAAATGCTACTTACTGAACCACCGAACATTTTCTGAACATTCAAAATTCGCCGAATAAATCATAAAATTTTGTACAATGTTTTAGCTTACTTAAGGTCAGCTTTCTACAAAATTAAATTTAAATTAAATTTACAGTGAAGCATGAATTTATGAATGTGCAGTGAATTGCCTATGAAAAAGCCAGCCTTTTGGGCTTTTGCGGCATGAGTATAGACAAGTGATGTAAGATTTCTACTGTCAATGCCTAGACGAGAAAATATGTATTTACTGTCTTGTCTGATTCGATAGGTTTCTTTTTGGAAATCAGTTTTGCTGTTTTTTCAAACTGTTCTAAGAGTGAATATTCTTTACTGAGTCATTTACTAAAATTGACTTGGAAGTATTTGTTACTGATGAAAAAGCATAAAAAACTATGTGCACAAATAGAAACCGCTTATTGTTTTGTACAAAGTGCATGGAACTCAACAATGATTTAAGAAAAAAGCGTTAAGTTATTTCAGGAAAATTGCGAAACCACGAGGAAGTGTACAGAACTACAAATTGTTTCGTATAGTTTGTACGAAACCATCAATCACCCTATAAAACTGAAATTTTTCGTGAAAAGTATATGAAACCATAAGATCAATAATATGAAGACGAAAAGTTCAGTACAAATAATAGTAAATCTTATAGTATTGTACGAAACCTCTTATTACTCAGAATAAGAAGGATAGAAATTTCGATAGGAAATCGGAGCCATCAGTCACTTCGTCCGATATACTACGAAGCTTTGTTTAATTTTGAAAAACTAATAATGGATTATCATTTCAAATGCGAAACCATAAGCCAGTTTGCGGAACCAACAGAAAGTTCGACCAAAAAATTGTGAAACCCTAGCTTTTCTTCTGAACTTAGAAAAGGTTGTGGGTGTGGGTGACGCAAGATATCTTGGGTCAGGATTCGACTATTTCCTGTCGCGATTCGGCCAGGAAACGTTTCCAAGTGAAACGTTGTGATTCCAGATAGAGTTCGTCCTGCTCTATCGAATGTACGTCTCGGTTTTTCAATATATTGCTTCCTTTGACCTACATCAGGCCTAATACCTGCATTTAGCAATTAGTTTTAGCGAAAACCGTCACGATTTGGCCACCAGCAGTTTCGAATTGGCAAGCGCAGTTTCCAAACACATCTCGACAAGCCCTATCTTCTGGTATAATTTTTATTCGAAAACACTTCTACTATGCGGACCAAAAGTCTGGGTGTGGGGGTGTGGGTGTGGTGTAGGTGGAGTGTTGGTGTTGAGGACAAGCTGTTCTGCATACAACACCTACACCCACACCCTCACTGATACGACGGCTGCTTATCATCGAAAATACACAGAACTCATCCAGTTCATCGTTTCTTTCTCTCCTTTGCCTCGATCAATGCCTTGCATAAAAAATCTGTTAGCGCAATCCTTGTGGGATTAAAGTGTGAAGCACGATGAAATTCCTTTTCTGGAGTCCGTCTATTACGGTCAGTAATGGTGTGTAGAGCTTCTCTGTTACGGCCTGTATTATGATCTATGGAGTCTCTAGTCACCATCACAGATCGTTACCGAAAAATTATTTAACTAATTAACAATTAATTAATTAACCAATTATCTAATTACTTAATTTCTCTGCAACGGTCTGTGAGAGGGGCCGGGGGATGGATCCAAATTTCTACTCTATATACTTCAACACTCCTTTCAGATCGGGTTTCACAAAATAACGTAAGCACCTTAGGAAATAGCTTCTCTAAAAAAAAACTCAATTAGAAAAAAAATATAATCATCTTATTCTGGTTTGAAAACAAGTAGTATCGTTCTGCAGTTATCAACTGTAAACTACCACAAGTTGGTCAAAATTTTTCGCAGTTTTGTTTACTAATCTATTTGTATCAAACGGAAAAACTCCATCCCCCTAAACAAACACAAGCATGTCTATACTTTTTTTTTAAACCAAAAATAATCTCATAAAAGAACTGACGCTTCACCTTCAGCCGATTAGAGAAAGCACTGATGTTTGTCAATAAATTGTGAATGTAAATGTTTTCGTGATTATTTACAAAGTTCACCTACTTTGAATCGATGGATAAAATTAATATATGAAGGAATCTTTTCACATAGGAACACAACCTTCCACCTATTTTTTATTGAAATGAAGAAAGAAGAAAAAGAAGAATACCCTGACTTTCGACTACTTTGCGGTGTGGGGTGTTGTCCGAGGACAATTTCAAGAGCCCGATTTTTTCCCTACATCTATTACTAAATGTAGCTCTGGACAGAAGGCCAGTCTGACTCAGAGTTATTCGCGCTTAATTGCTTAAGCTTCCCGTACACACTGACTAGGCACATACTAGCTACAAGAGCTATTTAATGTATGTCACACGTAGTCAGTTTGTTATCGGATGGGTGATCCGAGATAATATAGCCGTTAGTAACTTATCCAAGGTCATTCTATAACTGGATGGAGCCGAAGTTCGATCACAGTATCTTGTGAATATGTGTCAAACATCTTAATCATTCAGCCATAGCGACTTTTAAGAAATAGTCAATATGACACGTACACGGGAGGCTAAGCCGAATATAGGATTGTGTAAAAAAAAGATTGCACATTTTACATCGGCATGTTTTAATGCAAATAATATAATCACACGAAATATGAGAAAATTTTCGTCTGATCAAAGCATGCCAAAAGTCACCGTTGTTATCAAGAGAGCTCATGATCTACTGCTCGATTACATTAAAGAAGCGACACAAGGCTCGTCAAAGATGAACATCAATAGAATTTGTCGAGCTTCTCTCGAGAAAGATGAATGGATGGCTCTTAAGGCATTTAAAGATATTGCGTCGGAACAACAAAAAATGTATGCAAAAACTGTTTGTAAACCAGCAATAAAGAGGTATTATAGAAAGAAGAGAAACTTCGATCTGATAGCTGCTCATATTAGATATGACATAATACCGAAAATCTTATCCCAGTATGACTTTATTCTTTCTGTGGACGAAACTTCACTTTCAAGTGAACAGATCCAGGAGAATAAAGAGAGCATACATAAGTTGTCGAGAGATTTTCGTCTTAAAGCAACAGAATTCTATCTGAAGATTAAAAAAGAAGAATTTGAATTCTAAGAAGAAAAACTTCAGCTACATCTTGACGATTTTCCTCATAATAGAGGCGAAATAATAACATCAACACAAGTCATATCGAATGTTGATGTTGATGATGAAGAGCCTGTCTATGATGATGATGAAGTTTTGACTCAAAAAAACATTGTCACAAAGAAAAGAAAACATGCTTCATGTTAAAGNAGAGACGCCAGTTGAGATACAGGAAACAAAAGATCTGAATCCAGTATTACGAAAGGATTTCGTGCTCCAAGCATAATAAATCAAGCTAACATAAATTTAAACAAGAGAGAAGAGGTCCTCCTTAAACTAGGCCCTAAATTTATACCAAATAACCCTCGTCTTGCTCATACACGTATGCACAACGAGATAGAGTTGGTGGTAAAGAAAATAAACAAGAATTTTGTTGAACATGGATGAGTACTACCTAAACAACGGGTACAAATCTTCAAAGACTCACCTGAGAAGATTCTTACCAATTATCATGATAGACACCCTCCTTCGTTTCATCTAAAACAAATTAATAGTCTAAAAAATAGATTTCATGCTACAAAAACAGTGATAAAAAAAACAGATAAATCAAAAGTTTTTCACTTGGGAAAAAATGATCACTATCCAGTGAAAACTCAAGCATATATGACCAAGACGAAAGCGTATGAAGATTTGGGTATAATAAACCCACTTCAATCCTTGGTCGAACGAACGAATAATTTTCTCTTAGGTTTATCGGTGAACAAACATATCACTAGAAAACAATACGAAAACCTAAGAGTTGACAAAGATGAGGCTGAACTAGCCCACCTTTACTTCTTGCCAAAAGCACATAAACCAAATACACCTTTAAGACCCATAATTTCAGGTCTAAAGTCGCCAACTATAGCAATATCTAGATGGTTAGACGGGCTATTAAGGCCTCTTTTCAATCGGTTGGTGTTAGCTCTAATATGTATAGAACGAAAGAGACAAGCAGTGTCACTGATGTTATGTGACAGAACGATGAAAAAGATGACCTTCATGGGAATCGAACCCATACCTTCCGCTATCCGGGCAGATGTACTACCGTTATACTAGAAAGCGCATCTAAATCATCGTCTAGCGTTAGTGTGATCCAACATTAACGCTAACAGTTGGCATGTGATACAGTCATTCCAAATGGGATGCAACTAATAAAGCAAGTTGAACGATGGTCGACTAAATATCTAACACCAGCCACGTCATTTATAACAATGGATGTTACAGATTTGTATACAATGATACCACAAGAAGGAGGTGTAACAACCATAAAGAGACTAATAGAAGCATCTGGTCTTAAACAGATCGACGGCGTTAAAAAAGAGATCATTTTAGCTCTTGCCAGATTTGTGATGACCAATAATTATTTCTATTTAGACGGGGTATATTATAAACAAATAAGAGGAGGAGCGATGGGATCGTCACTCACCCTCACAATAGCAAATTCATACATGTACTTTGTAGAACGCCCAATCTCAAAATGGGCTAATAGGACATCTTCATTATACTACAGATGCATTGATGATCTTTTTATAATGTCAAACGTGCATGTAGATATACTGAAAGGTCTCGTGAATTACTGGAATAAACTCGATAGTAATATTGAACTTTCAGAATCCATAGGATATACAGCAGAATATCTTGACCTAAAACTAGAGAATAGAGGAGGTATATTGGAATCTGAGGTTTTTCATAAACCTTCACATGAACCACATTTTCTCCCTTTCACAAGCATACATGCAGAGCGCATAAAGAAGAATATTCCTTTTGAAGCTCTAGTTAGAGCAATACGATATTCCTCGAACTATAACGCATTTAAGCGTGAAGAAGTGCACATCTGTGTGTCACTCCTACTAAACAAATACCCAGTGAATTTTATCATGGAACAATTGAAAAGAGTCCCTCGGACATTTCAATGCGGTACACCTTCCAGAAAGAATTATTCAAATATAAGAAAAATCTTTCTAGAGAACGCAGATAATAATGCAAAGAAGGTTAAAATTGATTTCGAAGTCAATATCCTATGCCATTTTTCTTTCTGTGAAGGAATGTAGAATATGCCGACCCGTTTTCATAAACTCTGGAATAATTGTTTTTCAGATACAGCCATTTCTAACATGAAACAAATTGTCGGTTCCATAATATTAAACAACCTCCAGGGATATCTGGTGAATAAGAACACAGATAAATTGTCCCTAAAAACAAATAAAAATAAATAGAAAGGAGGGGGGACACTTTGTACACAAAACGGCCCTAAATAAAAATCAGTTCAAAAATCAGTTCTAACTACGATTTCAAGCTGTACTGTGTATGAGTACACGTTTCTGAGCTTTTACAAGACATTTTCAAACGGTTTTACTCTCTGTCTACAAACAGTAGATGTCTACAATAAAACATACACTACCGCGACTGTTGTAGCAGCTAGCAACACATTACACAGACCCACTCATACCCAGCAGATAGAGCTTTTCAAAAGCTACAAAATGATCATAAAACATCCACTAAAATATGCTGTGCTCGAGAATTCCTAAACAACATACTATCGAAATTCTCTGGAATGCCCAATGCAAGGCAAAGTGTGGTGTTTACGATCTCGAGTACTGAACCAGATACCATCGCCATTTTTTCTCTACAAATGGAGCTTTTCAAAAGCTACAAAATGATCGTAAAACATCCACTAAAATATGCTGTGCTCGAGAATTCNAAAGGAGGGGGGACACTTTGTACACAAAACGGCCCTAAATGAAAATCAGTTCAAAAATCAGTTCTAACTACGATTTCAAGCTGTACTGTGTGTGAGTACACGTTTCTGAGCTTTTACAAGACATTTTCAAACGGTTTTACTCTCTGTCTACAAACAGTAGATGTCTACAATAAAACATACACTACCGCGACTGTTGTAGCAGCTAGCAACACATTACACAGACCCACTCATACCCAGCAGATAGAGCTTTTCAAAAGCTACAAAATGATCATAAAACATCCACTAAAATATGCTGTGCTCGAGAATTCCTAAACAACATACTATCGAAATTCTATGGAATGCCCAATGCAAGGCAAAGTCTGGTGTTTACGATCTCGAGTACTGAACCAGATACCATCGCCATTTTTTCTCTACAAATGGAGCTTTTCAAAAGCTACAAAATGATCGTAAAACATCCACTAAAATATGCTGTGCTCGAGAATTCCTAAACAACATACTATGGAAAGTGTATGGGAAAATTATTGTTTGCGTCGAGAATGCTGAATATAATGCTTAGCAGATGTGATTTGTAGTTGTTTATCGTGTAGTGATGGAGAAATTATGTCTGAATATGAGTTCATTGAATAGGATTGGATATTTTTATGGACATCCTTATTTATACTGCATTTGATACTAGTGGATCTGTTGTTATGGACATCCTTTTCAGCAGTGCATTGGATCGTATGGGATGTTTTTCATGGACATCCGTATCGTTACCTGTTTGGGCAGTAGCCCCTTCCTCTTTGGTCAGCGTGTTGGATTCAGAGCCAAACGTCTTATAGGACGTCCTTTTCATCATCATCTGTGACCGGGATTCGATACCGAGATTGTCGAAGTTAAAGAAACAATCGCTATCGCCATTGGACCACCCGGTCGGTTTAAATCAGGTCGGATGAGTAATATGAATGGTATTGAATTGTTTTGAATATATAAAAGTTAAACTGACAGGTTATCACATGTGAAAAGCAGAGGTAGAGAAGGGTACAGAATAATCTTTGCTACGGATGGAACTTATCAATCTTGAATTTCTATGAAACAAGTCGAATAGTTATTCATACTTTTATTTCTGAAGAAAAATTTCATATATATGTATGTATATACGTACATACGTATATCATTCTGATGTATAGATATAGCTATTATCTTCTTCATCCGAAGACGGTTCAAAATCTGAAATATTGTCTGCATACTGGATGTTTGTGGTATTAGTTGATGATGGTTGTCGGTTTGTAGTACTTTGATAGCGTTCATAACCTAGAAACCAAATAGCTGCTGCAATATGTGAGCAACAGCCGACTGTTCGCGGACCTGGTATACACGTACAATACCATGCGATAACTTGTGTTGAGTCAAATTGAATGTATGTATGATAGGTGCATGATTTATGTGCAGATCGAAATCGGAGACGAATGATGTCTTCAGCGCCATGTTCAGTGCATGCTTCGATTGGAAAATCGACATCCGGATCTGTGAGTTCAGTACATTCGCTGTGTTCTTCAGCATAACTTCTTGCTCTTTTCAGCTAGTAGACACCTGAAAAATAGTTAGATGTTAATGAAGATTTGATCGAAAAGTTTAATACCTAGAGTTATAGATCTAATATCATCGAGAGATAAGACAGGAAATGGTTCAAATAAATTGTCATTATCTATAAATTGCCAAACGTTATGTCGCTGCAGATTATCTTGGATAAGCCGTTCTGACAAGATGTTGCTCTTTTAGAGCAGTTGATTCATACGTCGAAGTATATCATCATCTTTGGGTGAGGCTACTACCATGGGTACATGAAAACAGTTATTAAGTGCTGTTACAATGACCATAAAATTAGGAACGATGGCAAAGATGAATTTTGAATGGTTTGGCTGAACCTTCTGAATCTTTTGAGCCGTGCATTGACACCTTCAACTATCCAACGTAGTTTCGTGACAAAACGTAATCGGTTGGCATCGTACGCATCGAATTGTCGTCGAGCTTTACCGAGAAACGAAGGCATCGCAGTGTCGATCCCAAGAGCTTATAGTACGCCAAGAGAATTGTTAGAGAGTACTCTAACAAACCTTATTTATTTATTTATTTAGTTCTTGCTTCCTTTTTTGTATGTTGTGTGTTTCTTGTATGTGCGATCCAACTCGAGATGCACATACTTCAACCGTTCTTTTCCATTATTTCTTTCCTCTCTCTCTCTTCATCTCTCTCTATTGTGTCTTCTTTCCTCCCGTGCGTGACGATGTAAATAGTGGCATTGTTTTTCGACTAGAATTAAGTGCATTTATAGAATGATGCGCCATCCTATTTATGTACAAAATAGTCTAGTCGAAGAAACAAACGTCTTTTCTTTTTTCTGCTTTTGTCTCTCTCTCTCTCTCTCTCTCTCTCTTGTGTGTGTATGTGTTGTACGGTATAAATAGGAAAAAAAAGACTAATAAAATAGAATAGATCACGATCGGATCAGATTNCCTGTTCAAACAACCGATAATCAACAAGCAAAATTAATTATGGGTGATGCAATAAATCGAGCTTTTGATAGTATTAAATCGTTTCATGGTACTTCACAAGATAATTCACGCGATTGGTGTGATCGTGCTGAAATAATTTTTGATGCATTTAATGTTAATGATGCTGATCGTTTATCTCGTATTGGAATTAAATTAGAGGACGCTGCATTTGATTGGTATCGCGATAATCAAAGACCGTATGGAACATGGATGGTCTTTCGTCAAACATTTGAACGAGCATTTCCTCCTCCTGAACGTACACAAAATCCACATTTATTAGCCGAACAGATAAATCAACGTAAACAAGGATCTGATGAATCAGTACACGATTATTATTATGCATTAGATAAACTATGTAGAGAATATGATCCACAAATGTCTGCTATTGATAAAACAATAAAATTAGTTGGTGGTCTTCGTGAGGAATTAAAATGTAAATTATTACCATTGAATGTTCAAACACCAGAGCAATTTATGATACAAGCGAAGAATTATGAATCTAGTGAAAAGGTGATGACACATCACCGTAAACAAAATGGATCTATGCAATTACCTGAGCCAACGTATAAATTTGAATCAAATGATTATTCAATGGTTGCTGCATCTCAACCACGTGAACAATTTAATCTAACATATCATCAACAACCTTATCGAACACATTCTGAAAAATTTAATCATTCATTGAATCGACCAGTCGAAAACCAACAACAACAAAAAACAAGAAATGGTACATTTTCATATCAACAACAACGTGGTCAACCATCACGATATTATCAACAAGAAAATTTTAATAATAATGATAATAGAAATTTTCAGAAATGTTTTAGGTGTGGACAAACAGGACATATACAAAAATATTGTCGACATCATTTAAACCATTAACAGAGACAGCTAATGATGGTACTGTCTCTGTTAATAAACAAAATCCATCTACACCACTTATTGTTAGACTTAAAGTTAATAATACATTTATTGATGCAATGATTGATACTGGTTCAGCATATTCCATTATTCACATTAATACATTACGAAAATTAATACGTCAACCACACATTATATATCAAAAGAAAATACATCGAACAGCAAATAATACTGAATTACGTACAATCGGTTTAGTGAAATTAAAAATCAATATTAGAAATATTCCAACATTTATTTTAGCTGAAGTTGCAATAGATTTATGTACGAGCCTTGTACTAGGAAATGACTGGATCAGGCAAAATCGTATTGATATTATTAATACCAAACAATGTATTAGTAAACGTCAAGGATCATATGTTGTTACTGTTCCTTTTTTAATTTACGAAGACGAAGCTTACCAGGTGTTACCAGTTCATCGTATTCATCTTTTACCAGAACAAAATATAATTATACCTGTACGCGTTAAAATAAAAAATGCTGATACAGTTATATTTACACCGTCAAATGATCTTATTGGAAAAAAAAGATTATTAATACCACATGCACTATTGAAAGTTGAAGATGGTATATCATGGATTACAATGATTAATGCTAATGAATCGTCTCAATATATTAATACAAATGTTATTCTTGGTACAATTTCTTTTCCGCCATTAGCATCTATATCATTACCATTATTACCATCACAAAAAATAGAAAGATATACAACACCTGACATTAAATGCCGTGCATGTCATGAACGATACGTCTCAAAGAAACAATTATTTGAACATCTTCGCCAAAGTGGTCATTATTCTACAAGTAATATTAATGGAACAAATCAACAAGTACCACCAGAAGTATTTGACAAAATAAAACATTTAGTTGAACATATTGAAAATACACGGGTAAGACAACAATTTGAATTATTACTTATTAAATATGCTCAAGTCTTTGATACATCTAAGTCAACGACAATTAGATCAATTGTTAAACATACAATTAATATAACAAGTACTCGACCTATTGTACAACGTCCATATCGGAAAACAACAGCACAAGAAAAAATTATTGCTGATATGTGCGAACAATTTTACCATGATAAGATAATTAGACCATCACAATCTCCGTGGTCATCGCCGGTGGTTTTACAGAAAAAAAAGATGGTACATGGAGATTCTGTATTGATTATAGAAGACTTAATGAAATTACGGAAAAAGATAATTATCCATTACCACGAATACAAGAAATATTTGATACACTTGGTGGCGCTAAATATTTTACCAAGCTGGATTTCCAAGGAGGTTATTACCAGGTGCCAATCGATGAAGAAGACAAACCAAAAACTGCATTTACCACCAGGGACAAACTATGGGAATTTAATGTTATGCCACAAGGAATAAAAAACGGGCCTCCAACGTTCCAACGAATAGTTAATAAATTACTAGGACAACTCCAATGGAATTGTGCATTATCGTATATTGACGATATTATCATTTATTCGAAATCAATTAATGAACATTTACACCATTTGGAACAAGTTTTATCGTTATTAAATCATGCAAATTTTCGACTGAACGTTACAAAATGTGAATTTATGCAAGAAAAAATTAAATTTTTAGGTCATATGATTAATGAAAATGGCATATCACCTTGTCCTGATAAAGTACGTGCTATAAATGATATTCCAGTGCCAAGTAATATTAAAGCAGCAATATCTTTTGTTAAAATGGCCGAATATTACAGGAATCACATACCGAATTTCTCCACATTAGCTCAACCCTTATTTGATCTAACAAAGAAGAATGCAAAGTTTATATGGGGTGAAGAAGAACAAAATTCGTTTAAAAAAATTAAACAAATTTTATCATCGAAATTATTACTCCAATATCCTGATTCAAGTATACCATTTATTGTACAAGTGGATGCATCTAATTATGGCATTGGAGCAGTGCTGATGCAAACTGATGGTAAAGGTGAACAACCAGTTGCCTACATGTCACAGAAGCTAAACAAACAACAACAGAACTGGAACGCAACAGAAAAAGAATGTTTTGCTGTTGTATCATCAATACGGAAATGGCATCATTATGTAGCTGGTCGAAATTTTATAGTCCGAACGGATCATCATGCATTATGTTGGTTAAATCGGAAATACAACAGTAATCCGAAGCTGAATCGGTGGAGAATGGCACTTCAAGATTATACGTTTAAAATTGAACATGTTAAAGGTAACAAAAATTGCGTGGCTGATTGTCTTTCTCGTTATCCTGTTGGTGAACCATTTGACGATGAAATTGAACAACGTTCAATAGCAATTCAAACAGAAATACAACCTTCAATAGTTAATACAATAACAACACGTGCGATGAAACAACAGCAACAACAACTTTTAGAACCAAATGTACCTGCATCAACAACACATCAACCAGTTAGAACATTTGATCCATTAAATGTAGTTAATCATATTACTGTCTTTACGAATGAACAGCTAAAACATCATCAACAAGAAGATAATTCTATTAAGAAAATAATAGAAAATATTGAGAAAACGCCATTAAAAATTGAATATTGTTTAAATAATGGTATATTATGTCGCAATGTTAAAAGAATCAATAGAATTATAGCAGTACCAGTTATACCAAAAACCAAAATTAAAGATGTATTATTAGCTTACCATAACTCACCAATGAATGGTGCACATTTAGGAATAGATAGGACGTATTATAAAATACGCGATCGTTTTTACTGGCCAAGAATGTATTATGATATTGCTCAACATATTAAATCATGTCCAAATTGTAATATTAATAAATACTCCAGAAAAAAACCCAACGGTTATTTAAATCCAGTTGATCCTCCTGTAGGAGTATGGGAGAATTTATCAATGGACTTCGTTGGCCCAATAACACCTCCATCTGCATCAGGTAATAAATATATATTAGTTATAACTGATTTATTATCTAAATATGTTATTGCCAAAGCTACACGTGATAATTCTGCTTTAACTGCAGCAACAGTATTAGTGGAAGATGTGATTCTCAAACATGGTGCTCCGAATCAAATATTAACAGATAATGGTACACACTTCACAGCCGAATTGTTTAATGCGATTATGTCTTTATGTGGTGTTTGCCACATATTTACAACACCATACAATCCTAAATCAAATGGTGTTTGTGAACGCTTTAATGCATCAATGTGTGATGTTTTATCAGCAACATGTAATACAAAGAGAAATGACTGGGACAAACAATTATCAAAAATTACATTTGCATATAATAGTAGTCGTCATGTTACCACAAAACTTACACCTTTTGAACTAATATATGGAAGATTATGTAAGTTACCTTTTGATTTACCACAACGAACAACAACAGTTACTGAACCTCATTTATATGTAAAACAATTAAATGAATATCTACAAATGGCAAAACAGATAGCCCGTTCAAATATTAAGATTAGTCAGGAAAAATCAAAACAACGTTATGATGCAAATCGTATGAATGAAACTTATATAATTGGCGATTTTGTTTACGTGAAACGACTTGGATTAAATTATAAATTGGCATCGAAATATAATGGACCATATCAAATAATTCAACAGTTGAATGAATCAATATATCGACTTCAAAATCCCAATGAATTAAATTAAATTTTCAATGTGCACACTAGTCGTTTACGTCGATGTTATTAATTCAGCTCATGAATCGAATATGAACGTCAATTAATTGTATGTAAGAAGAAAAAGAAAAAAAAATTAACTAATAGATTGTTTTCTCTCTGAAATGTATATATATATATTTTTTTTTGTATTATTGAAATTGTATTTATTGTATACAGTTATTAACCAATTGTAAATCGAGCGAAGCTCGATTTAAATGAGCGAGGGGATTGTGTTAGAGAGTACTCTAACAAACCTTATTTATTTATTTATTTAGTTCTTGCTTCTTTTTTTGTATGTTGTGTGTTTCTTGTATGCGCAATCCAACTCGAGATGCACATACTTCAACCGTTCTTTTCCATTATTTCTTTCCTCTCTCTCTCTCTCTCTCTCTTGTGTGTGTATGTGTTGTACGGTATAAATAGGAAAAAAAAGACTAATAAAATAGAATAGATCACGATCGGATCAGATTGGAAAATAGAAACGTGTATTTTCTACGTTGTGAAATTGAATTAAGTTACAGTTGGGCCTCTGTAACAATATTAATTCACGAAATCAATCTAAACTTTATAAATAATGAATATAGATCATAAAGCATAAAACACATTATACTTATATGATAAATTTCTTCACTAATTTCATTGAAAACTGATAAAAATAAATTCTACCTTCCTGTATCAAACGAATTAAAAACTCATTCCCCTCCTCCCCATTTTTTCAACTATATTTGAGACTAACATATCTATTTTGTTTTATTTTGACTTTGCTGGCAGAACAATTATAAATATGTCCATTATAGTTATATTACGAATGATTTTCTTGATGCCTAGCTATCTATGTGCTTATGCGATGCATGAAGGCTGTTTCTTCGATTTACACTATCATAATATCTCATGCTGTATATGTGGGATATGGCCTCTTCCGATTTTATTCCTTTCAATATTGTTGATGATTTGTTTAATAAGTTAGAGATATTATTGATAGATAGATAGTGATAAATATAGGACCATATAAATGTTTAATTCTCAATTATTAGATTAATGTTCATCATAAACTTATAACTTTTTTTTCAGTTGCTTCATCGGGATATTCTTGTTTTCAAATAAAAGTAAAATATATAAATCAACTATTTGTACTATGAAAATTCTTTTTTTAATAAAAAAATTCGTTCAGATAGACAGTTAATGAATAGTTGATGAGAAAAGCCTGATGATAGTAATCTAGTTCCTGGTGGGTGTATTTCAAAGAGATGATTATTATTATCATTCATACGATATATGTGTGATAGGTATAGTTTTTTGTTCGGTTTTTACCCAAATAAACATTTATTCAACTTCAAGTATTTCAATAGTTAATAAAATGGTAGATTAGTTCCCAGAATGCATGGCTTTGATTCGAAAGCTAAAAAAACGTTTTCTTTTTAATTTATTGATGTCAAAGAAAATGACCTGTTTTGTATGCAAGCCATGTAAAAATGCTTCATCTCATTAAGTCTTAATTAAAGATAGAGAGAACGTTTTTTGGAGCCATTTCAGTTTGTTCAGTTCTTCTTCTTCAAGGAAGTTCAAATAATGACTTCGAAAAAAATGATAATTTAATCTAATCTTATTCTTTTTGTTTTACATTAGAATAATGGAATCATGTACACCAATTTGTAATACTTCTGAGGTAACAAATGATGATGTTGGGAATGAAATGTATGTTTAATGCTGACATTAATATGAATAATTATTTACATAATTCTAGAAATACGAATGCATCCTCAAATACATTAGAAGGATCAATTCGACAAAATACAAATGAAGATAATCAGAATTTACAAACGAGTTAATTATTATTAATTCTATGAACCAAAGAAAGAATCTTTTTTACCATTGAATTTTTTTCTAGACAATGAGATATCTTCCGTGAACATCGATTTGTCGATCAATAGATCAACTGAATCGATTATACCAAATATGAATAATGATCATCATGGTAAGCCAATAAGTTGATGTCTTTAAATGGTTGAAAAGTAACCGAGTTTTTTCGAAATAAACATGATGATTTAATCCATAAAACCTCTAAATGATTTTTGTATTGAAAAACTATTATTTAATATTCTTAAATAAAAACAACTGACTTCATTCTTA